>OX596264.1:13856760-13903323 GCA_951394255.1 Polyploca ridens | reverse complement strand
TTGCAAAATTTCGGGATTATTTAGGCGAGATGGTTGTATAGTGGTATAAAAAAAAAAATACCTTGACTTCCATGCTACAGCATGCGTTGGTAACATTTGTGAACATGTCTGTTTGTTGAGTTTGGATGTAAATAGGTACCTATTTACTATAAATTATATTTTATAAGTAGTAAATATAACTGTTATCTGATCGTCACCTATACAGCTCAGTTTGGAATCAGCGTATTGAAACTAAAGTACAAAGCGGGCACGTCGTCAAACTAAACAAGCAACACGAGTCGTGTAATCACAGCGCCGCGCCGCGCCGCGCCGCCCGACTCGACCAAATGTGACTAACGTCGCCGTCGCGTCGCCCTATTCAAAGTGGGAGGACACGGGGAGACCGGACCTTTCAGACACTAATCGCCGCTAATTGACGATCGTGTTCTACTCTTTTATTCCCTCGTTAGGGATTAAAAGGTAATCTTGGTTCGGGGAAACCTTTGGTTGACATGCATTTCTCATTCGATGAAACAAAATCAAATGGGCATGCAGTTTCTAGATATATCAGTCATTTTTTATGTCAAAACAAGCAGAATTTATCAAATCCCAAAAGTAAGGAATTTAACGTTCGTAATTGCCTTATTAGGGCCTAAATTGAATAAACGATTTTGAATTTGAATTTATTATTTTGTATGTAGCGATCCAGTAAAAAGACAGCACTGGATGTCAATGGACACATGGAACTTAGTAGAAGAGCGTAGGAATCTCAAAGCCACTGGTGCGAGTATTGACAAACTAAATTCCAAAAACGCCATCATACAGGCTGCATGTCGACGAGACCGCAACGACGCCTTAGGAAAGATATGTGAAGAACTTGAACGTCACTCGGATAAATATCAAACTAAGGATCTCCATGACAGGGTGCGATACTTGACACGCCAGTTTAAACCTAAAACGTGGGCAATAGAAAACGCTGCCGGTATGACAATTACGGAAGTAAGGGACATCGTGAATGTTTGGAAGGACTATTGTAAACAACTCTTTGCTAAAAATCATTCGACAACAAACTTCAGATGTACCCCAGGCTATTACGATGAGCGGGAACCTAACATCTTGCGGGACGAGGTACGTGCTGCTATAAATCACCTCAAACGAAACAAGGCCATAGGAGTTGATGAAATCCCTATTGAAATTATCCAAGCTATGGGAGAACCTGGTGTTGATATCATGTTCACAATTTGTTGCCAAATATGGAATACCGGGTTATGGCCTGACGATTGGTCGCATTCTGTATTTATACCCCTACATAAGAAAGGGTCAACAAAAAAATGCAACAATTACAGGCTGATATCTCTCATATCTCATGCAAGTAAGGTGATGCTACATATCCTCAACACGCGACTACAAGCCTATGTCTCAGTGTTGCCAGCGGAGTCGTTTCGAAAGTTACCTGAAACATAAAAAAAGTAACCTTTATGTATGAAAAGTAACCTTTCTCAAAATATTTAGTCAAAAGCGTAGTTGTGACAACTTACAGAAATATGAACAATTTTATTATGTTATGTGCCAGCCGCCAAATGTTTAGTGAAGCGACATTTTCTAACATCATGTGTAATGTGAATGATATGATAACCAACAATAAAAAAATATTTTATTTTATTTGCGAAGCTAGTTTTTTTGAAGACCTGAAAATAACGAAAGAAATTGTAATCAAATTGAAAGTAAAATTTCATTTCATGCTATAGTTTTAGATTGATACGCGTACATAAATGCATACATACAGATAAACGGAAATTCTAAGTACGTATTCGATATTATCTTATGAAAATACATAGTTTTCTTGTGAATATTTTGTACAATACCTACATAGCAACACACATCACACCGAAGGCGAGCGACTCAAAGTCTCAAACGGATTTTGATATTTATCCACATTTGTAAACTTACCAATCTTCCAACTGCAACTCTTGATAACACTTGATAAAAAAGTTCACAAAACCAAACAAACAAGTAGACTCACAACAACACAACACAAAACGAAAACGAGACACAACCTCGTTTTCGTTTTGTGTTCTTTTTTCCGTAATTGGTACGGAAAAAAGATCGAGCGAGTTAGTGGGATATATTATGTGCTGTGTAAAAGAAAAGGACGTAGGTATTTGGTTGTGTTGGTTGTGTTACGATTATGAGCGTGAGCGAAGTTTTGCGCCAGGCACAGACTACGTCGGACATATTCTCGCTAACAAAAAACTGTGTCTATGGAGTCGGCCACCTCTCACGCACACATTAGTTGGCTATTCCGCGGGAAACTAGACTCTATCGCCGTTTACGCAGAGCCGATTACTCGCGGTCAACTAATGTGTGAATGTGTACGTATAGCGTGGTGGCCGACTTGTGTGACACAGTTTTTTGTTAGCGAGAATATATCCGACATTTTTAACACCCTTGGCGCCAGGCTAGGCAACATGAAAACAGAATGCGTTCCGTTTCACGCCTATAATGTAAGATGTAAATTCTCAAAATCACCTAAAATCACCTTTTGAATGGTGTAACCTTAATGTAACCTGGCGGAGTAAAATATCACCTAAAAGGTTACAAAAGTAACCTTCTGGCAACGCTGCTATGTCTCGCCACAAATTGCACCTGAACAAGCAGGGTTTGTAAAAGGGAGGGGCACTCGTGAACAAATCTTCATACTACGACAGATCATCGAAAAGGCCAGGGAATTTAATACACCTCTGTTCATTTGCTTTGTGGATTTTCGCAAAGCATTTGACACAGTGATATGGGAACGGCTATGGGAAATTCTTTTGGAAATGGGCGTACCCCAGCATCTTACATTCCTCATTCGGCATTTATATGAAGATGGTGTGGCGGCGGTTCGTGTTGATCACTTCCTCTCAGACAAATTTAAAACCGAAGCTGGAGTTCGACAAGGGTGTATTTTGTCACCGCTATTATTTAATTGTTATACCGAATACATCATGCGGATCGTCCTAGAGGGATGGACAAAGGGTGTATCAATTGGGGGTCGGCTGATAAATAATTTACGCTACGCTGATGACACTACTCTTCTTACTCAAACTCAAGAAGATATGGAGAACCTCTTAGCACGGTTAGAAACCACTAGTCTCCAATTCGGACTTGCAATAAACAGAGACAAGACGAAAATGTTAATAGTGGACCGGGTCGAACTTAATAGAATGGATGTACTAAATGTAGCAAATTGCGAAGTTGTACAAAGCTACATCTACCTCGGCTCTACTATTTCCAATACAGGAGGCTGTGAAGAAGAGATCAGAAGACGATGTGCAATTACAAGATCGGCCGTAGAAAGACTGGGAAAGATCTGGAAAGACAGAAGGATAACTAAGAAAACAAAGGTTCGACTAATGCGATGCCTTGTCTTTCCAATCTTTCTCTATGGCGCTGAAACTTGGTCCTTAAGACTGCAAGATCGCCGGAAAATCGACGCACTGGAGATGTGGTGTTGGAGACGCCTCCTGAAAATTCCGTGGACGGCTTTTCGTACCAATAACTCGATCCTCAAGGAGCTTCGAATAACAGATAGGCTTTCGTCGACTGTGCAGCTTCGAATTCTCAAGTTCTTTGGTCACATCTCCAGAAACGAATACTCGATGGAGAGACTTGTTGTCCAGGGTCAGGTTGAAGGCAAACGATCTCGTGGCCGATCACCCACTCGTTGGACTGATCTTATCAGGACGGTAACCCAATCTACCATGGTACAGTGTTCTCGCAGCGCTACGAACCGCCATAAATGGAGAAGCATTGCAAAAGCGGTAACCCAAGTAAAGGAGAACATTGACGTTGAAGACCCTCCATGTACACCATCTTTTGCAACCACGACCACTCTGACAAGAGTGCCCGACTGAGAAGATGTAGCGATCATCTCGTGACGCCAGGATCCAGGCGGCTATAGTAGATACCTAATTTGTATGCGGTGAGCTCGACCGTTTCAACGTAGATATCTAATGTCGTCACACGATTTATAATCGCTGTATCTTAGTCATTTTCACGGATATGTTGAAAATATATTACAGCGGAGCGTTAAATATATTTTATAATTATGTATTTGCGGAAAAATTAAGCATATTCGCTATTGCTCTATTTTGTAATGCTATAGTTGTTAGCTACATAAAATTTGAAGTTGATAACGTATTTCCGATTAGCCACCGTGGATGATACGAGGGGCGATGTGAAGTCGCGTCGATATGTGACAAGTTTTTTCATTAAACTCCCCTTTGTTGCCGACTTGGATTTACTCGTTTGTCTGCAGTAAAAAGTTAAGTCCCTCACCAATGATATTATACTAGAGATATGCTACCCTCATACTAAGCGGCGTTCAGTTATTGTTGAATTAGGTGAATGCGATAGATAATACGGAACGTATGGTACAGAAAGAGATAGCTATATGTAGCCGCTAAGCAAAATTACGACAATTGTCTGAATTTGTCTGCAACAATTTTCGTGCGTTAATGCGATATCTACCTCTTTTTATTATAATATCATTGTCCCTCACAGATAAATTGCTAAGCTGGATTGTGTTGTGAGTTGTGTCCAATCCAAACAGTTAAATATTTTACGTCTCAACTCTACACGTAGTAAGTAATTTAATTTTAGGTATATTTATTTTTCCATCAATAGGTTTTTATTTGTAAACAATCTGTTGATATTGCTCAGATCCCAGGAAGGAACTGGATCTCAAGTGACGCTGCCAAAGCACATCGGTAGATGCTTGGTGACCGTTTTTCAAAGTACTGCTTCACCGTCCTCTTTGGTTCTCACGATGTTTTCCTTCCCTGAAAGTTCAAGCTTATTGAAGAATTTGATTTATATTGAAGAACCAACGACTTTCGTCACTGCATTCTAAATTCTACAACGGAGCCATCATCGCTTTTGACTGATAAATTTTGTAAAACTATGTCTGTTATCTATCACTTTTAAATGTTACTGCATTCCCAAACGTTCAACTTATAAATCAACTAGGAGGCGCCCCCATAAAACACACCCGTCATAACAATAAAAAAACGTTTGGTTGTTATCAAAATGCGAGACTACCCACAAATCACGCGCGAGCGCCTCGCCGTCAGCCGCACTTGTGACGCGCCCGTCCACCGGACCGGAACGGATGTGCCTGCTCGTGCTTAGAATCTACCTACCCGCAGTGCCACTTGTATTTATATGTCATCCAAAAAATTATCACTAGAGCTTTCCTTATTATTGAAATCGTAAGAAATACACTCAACGATTGTAGAAAGGTATTAAGCGTCGAAAATGATTCTTTTGTTAAGAAATTAATGTTGGAACTAAAGCTGTTCCCAAACGGTGGGCTAGAATAATAGGAAGGCATCTGCATGCCGAGACGTGAGCTCATTTCCACTACAAACAGACAGTCGGTGGCCCAAGGGGTGTTTGTTCTGCGACTAATAATTACGGAACCACGATTTGCGGTACCTAAAGTTTTTTTTTTAGGATTGTGGAATCAAAGCATCGTGTGAATTAGATATACATACATACATACATTACATACCTATTGTTACCTACGTAGCTGGAGTATTGACTTGATGTTCTCTTCTTCGGGGCTTTTCCACGGCAAATGTATCTAAAGATTGTAAACACTTCTAATTTAACCGATCTATTCAACATGGAGTCTCCGAGACTTAAGAGCAATGGATGATAATTGATAAGGAATTAAGAATTTTTCTATAATATGCTAGTGTGGCATCAGTTCCTAACTTGCGCCGCACGAAATGTTCTCACAAAGCTTGTAAATTTCCCTATTATTAGCGAGTTTGCGACTAACGTTCACTTTAAGTGGAATTTGGCTCTGTACCTACCCGTTCAGATATTCGAGCGTACACAGCGTTTTAAATTGAAAAATATTTTCACAAACTTCCGTTTGTGGAAGAATCCTGCCGATTTTATTGGAGCATAAGAAAAAAGCGCTGACAGAGACGTGGCCTAGTTAAAGTCTGTCGTCGGCGTCGAGGTGAAGACGAAAAAGCTGGAACAGCAAACAATACGTGATTGTTGGTGCATTGTGTGCGTCCTAGAAACACGTGACAAAGCGCAGTCTGTGCAGCGCGCGCCCTCCGGCTACGGCAGCGGCAGCGGGAGCGGGAGCGGGAGCGGGAGCGGGCGCCACACGCGGTGCTCCGCTATGCAATACCCACTATACTCATCGCACTACTAAACTTGTTTCTGTATTTCTTTGCTTGCATTCTGCACTGCATTATTTTTATGTATAAATCTACATATTAGTACGCACAGAATATCTGTGAAAAATGCAAGTCAGAATTTTACATTTAATTATTTGAAGCATCATAATAATTATTAACAATAATTTATAAATAACAATATAATATGAAATTATTCCTAGGTTCTGGAGTGATACTAAATTCTACTCGACCTGATTCTTGAATTGTCAAAACTGGCACGAAATTTTGTGATAACTTTTCATAATAACTTGACAACTGAGAGAATGATCTAGCTAGGACATGGCGGCGCAATATACGCGTGACGTAGAGGGTTCCGCACGTGACGTCCTCTAATTAAGGCTCTCGATAGCTCTTTTACGATTTATATTAATTGTTAATTAGCATATTGATTATTATTATGAACATCCCATTAAACTGATATTAAAATCAAGTAAGCCTATTCTGATCATTAATTAATATTATAGGTTTTTTGCTTTTCTGGCTAAATGAAATCTCGATATTTTTTTGAAATATTCATAAAAGTAGAGTCATTATTCAAATTCTCAGATTTCTCTGACGGCACGTCGCTGAACCGAGTCTAAAGGCCCAAGCTGGTAACCAGCTGCCCCCGCTCATTGATGACAACAGTATCCATACTCCATACATAGACTTATAAAGTCCGACCCCGGTGTGAAGTACTGCCTGCTTGTATTGAGCACTCCAAACTTTAGCACAGATGTGAACACGCCTGTATATAATTACAACACTGAATCCAATCCAATAAACTGGTCCACTGGAAAGACGGCTTCTATCCGCTAATGTGTAGTATCTACGTGTAACGTTTATAGCGGCGCAGCGTAAGCTTCGTTACGTTTGTGTAAGTTGAGGGGTCATCAAAATAAATATCGCATTCAAGAAAAATATCAAAAAAGTTACCTCTATTTAGGTAGGCTGTAACAATGAAAAAGTAAATTATTAAACAGCTGAGTTCAGTTGTTCTATGTTGTAGCAATGCAAGCTTTCCTGCGACAAAATACATAAAACTGAAACAAAACAAAGAGAAAACAAAGAATGCCTAAGACTCATGTAAACCAGATGGAATTATCTGTAATCTCTCCGGATATTTAGGGGCGATAAACTCGTCTAAATGAACATTTCCGGGATTATAACGAGCGAGATATTCTCGGATTAATGCGAAATAAAAATTGGATAAGGACTATAGAAACCGGCCAAGTACGAGACAGACTCGTACCTACATGGACAGTTCCGTCCGTACAATATTAACTAACTAAATTAAAATGTACAATATTAACTAACTGAATTAAATAAAAATAAAAAATGAACATTTATTTATTCCATAACCCTAGTAAATAAAGTCTTAAATATTAAAATAAAAACAAAAAAAAGTAGTAGCTAGGTAAAACTTAGAAGTATGAATTATAACTAACTAAATATTGCTATAAAAAAACGTTTCTTGTATGGTAACCTTTTAATATTTAATTTTATTTCATTTTTATTATTTGTTGTTATAAGTAGCGGTAATAGAAATACATTTTCAGCTGTCTACCTTTTACGGTTCATGAGATACAGCCCACTGAGAGGCAGACGGACGGACGATTAGCGGAGGCTTATGAATATGGTCCCGCTACAAATTGTTTGTAATTTTCATTGAACAAACTGAACTTGAAAGACGCTGTATCTTCATTGTCTGCAAGTGGATACTACCCACGTACACAATGAGTGCGGTTGTCGGCAATACCTAGGTGTCGTCTAGGAATGTTGAGGCCAGACTAATATATCATAAAACTAGCACCACACCACACTAGAATGGTGGAATAGCAGCCAGCGTGGCACGGCACGACTAGTGCGTCGCGTCGCATTGCAGCCTCGCTCGCTTGTCACCGGCCGGCACGAACCGCCATTACACCCACCCCATTTCACTCTTATGCACATTATAATACGGGTTAAATTGTGCTATATGGAGGTGCAAACAAAAATTTGTAAACTCGTGTCAGGAATTTGTTAGGCGAGAAGGAATTTTATTTTATGTTTCGGATGGTATGGGATTTTTAAAGTTCAATTATTTTAGTGGAATGTGAGACTCGTGCAGAAGATATAATAGCTGTAGCGGTGAATGTAGCGGGTTAATGCTATTACATAGTTGGACACCTGTAATTTAGGGAAATATGTTGTTATGGGAAAATACGTAAACGTGTGAGAAAAAAATGATTAGAATGCAATGAAAATGGCTGTAAAAATATCGGTTTATACAAAACAAACCAATAAAAGTAAGTTCCATGATGCCGTTGTGTTCGTTACTCAAACAAACTGAAACAACGGGGTCACGGCAAGGGCGCCAACTTTACACGTTTATATTCTTTGCGGTGAAGTTGGCACTTTGCACAACTTTGACGTTAATGATGACGGGAACAGCCGCGGGGCGCTGTCTGTCACCGGTTACTTATTCACTAAGTTTAAAAGCATGTAGAGCTATTGTCCAAAGCGTTTTTAATACTTTGGATCGCGGTTAAAAAATAATAATGAAAACGCAGTGGTTCAACCACTGCGTTTTCATTTTTTTTTCTACCACTAGGCTTTCAACCACTGTGGTTGAAAGCCACAGTGAAAACATTACGATATGAACTTGTTGATTTTTATCAAAGCAGGTCCAATAATTCTATTGAACTAGTTTTCGCCGCGCGTTCCCAATGGTGTTATGTTTTCCCGGGCTAAAGAGCTGGCTTTCGCACTTATTGTTATTATATTAGTAGGATGCAAATAAAGCTACATGCACACTGGAGTTATTGCTCACAGATACTACGCTCAAATCGCTCTGGGAACTCCACCTGCAAGTGTGTCTGGGTCACACGTAACATCTCGTTGAGTTTCAGCGAGAGCAAGCCGCGAACGGTTGCGCTCCTAACGTGAATCGGATTCGCATCAGTTTCTCAGAGGCTTAAAATTATTCTACTTGAGATGCATGAGAGCGTTTAGGTTTTAAGAAACCGTAATAATTCATAAAAATGTCTCTACTATGTAATCTTTAACTATGCCCAATGGCACACCACACTCGTCCGTGCGCGCAATATGCTTAAAAGGATCCAAAGATTTCTTCACGTACTTATTTATAGATTGAATAAATACTCACCTTTATTCTAAAACATTTTTTGACAGACTTACATATGTAACCTATTTAAATTCTAGAATTATAATAGAATGGTTATATAGGAAAAATAATTACGAGCTTTCCATTTAATTATTTAAATTTCTAACACCTATTTGTTTAATGCCGTGCGCTATATATTCATGATCATGTCTCGCCGCGCCGGTCCGCCCGGGTGAGCCGGGTGGCCCGGGTGGCTCCAGCCGGTGCAGCATATTATGCATGCACTTTTCAGCGCGTGCATTTTAACGCGATATGCTAATAACAGCTAGATTAGGGGTCGGGGTTTGTTCATAATTTTGCAAGTCTATTAGCTTACTCGCTAACCTGCCTATCACTATTAGCATATTTACCCTCGGCCTCTGCTGGTAGAGAGAGGTACCGCTATATTGTGTCGTTCGTTGGGGTGACAGTATTCGTCACTGTGTACCCGAGCAAGTTTTACGGCTCAATGCAAAGAACAGTCTGTAGTGTAGTTTAACTTTAGGTGGGTTAGTCATAGGGGAGGGTGGGTTTTTTTATACAACGAAGTTGTTAAACAAGCATACAGCCCGTCTGTTGGTAAGCGGTTACCGTAACCATAAGGACGCTTGCAACTCCCGGGGTACCACTATATTCTGTAAGGTGGTGGTACTTCCACAGTCGAGCTGTTCTTTTAGCGAATAAACACCTCTCTTAATATTTACGGATAATTTCGGGATACAGGTGCTTTTTTAAGTACACTAGGTACACCGAAAGGAAAAAGAAATCATACCTACAATACTTGTCAGAAATATTATTATTAAAATTTATAAACTGAATTGAAAGAATCATGTCCTGACATTATTGCTGCCGGTGTAAAGAAGAGTTAGTGAAGGATTGATGGACAAAGGTAAGATTGGACCCGAGCCAAGCTACCTCGCGGCTCAGCACAGATTACAATAATTATAACTCGTTTACACTCACGGTATTTGGCCAGATATTAACCACTTACATTATGTGTGTTATTATGGGCTACTTACTACCTTTACTAATCTTATCGGGTCATGGGTTTTGCTTTAATTTTCTATGTCCAATATTTTTTTATTTCAATGTTTTGTTTTTTTTTTCCTTTTTGTTTTATTAATTTTGCTTTAATTTCTTTCCAGGTATGTACATCCTTTATTTACTCTGGTAAGATTAAATTTAATAGATGGACCTTCGAGTTCTCTCTGCAGTTCAAATATTAGCCAGTCGATTTGGAATGCACAAACACCATTACCCGGGTGCCGGGAACAGTGGCTATTGTAAGAATGCGGGTAATAACCGTTCGTCCCGGTCGCACAGTGCATACCGCCTGCGCCCGTCCGCCGTATGTACTTCAGAGGAATATTATTTATTTGTTCCGCTGGTTTCTACAACACGCCTTGCACTCGCTCTACTTTACACGGAACATGAATAGGTACCACTCTAATAAATTGCAATGAGTTATGTTTTAAATATTAAGGGGTCCGGAGCGTACTTACTACACTATTATACTACCACAATACTGTAGGGACACTACGAATAAGTCAATTCATAACTATACCAACAGAAATGAGCTCTAGCCTGAAATGAGCTCTGCCAGTGTTTGTTCACGTTTAATCTAAATATGAAATGACGGAACAGTCCCCCCCGCGCCCTCTATAGTCCGCTCCCCACCGCCTCTCGGTAAATATCATAAAACAGTTCAAATATTCATAAAAAAGGATCTTATTACCAACTATGGAAGGAGCTCGTATTTTTACGAGCCTTACCGTGGTGCTGCAATATTAAGATCTTCACAGACGAACTACTCATATGTGTGTAATGTTGTGAGTGTTAATAATAGTAGCAGCTCCAAGTGCAACTGCCGGAACATGAAAGGCGACAAATTTTCGACTTGAGACTTTCACTGGGAGAACTACAGATTACTCTACCATAGTGCAAAATTGCTCACAGTAAATAAATCCCTTAAGAATTATTATTATTATTGTATTTATTAGCATAAATGAGACTGATCAGTACAACTATTCACGGCTGAACGGTTTTAGCTATCCTCAGGTATGATTGATCGTTTGCGTACGGGTCACGGTTTGCGTCCACCGGTAGCTACTGGACCAGGCGGGGGACACTGATGGCCCTCTTGGAATATTTATATTCTGTTTCTTATTTAATGTTTTCTTTTTAGCCTGAGTTTATTTTATATTTAGTTCCCAAGAGCTGTCACTGTTGTATTTACAGCTAATTTTAGCTGAACTGCTTTTGCCCCCCCCCGGATTCTTGTTTCCGGACTAAGTCATATATTTCTCCGCCCGTCATCTATAGGTATCCTAGTGTATAATAAAATTATCTGTTAAAAATAAACAAACTTTCTAATTTTTATATGATTAGATAAGAATAAGTAAGAAAGGTACAAGTAGGATAAGAATGATTTGAAAGTATAAGTAATAACATAAACGCAAAGCTTTGCATTCAACCGATTTCATTCAAATCGATTCCCATAAAAAAACCTGTTCGGTTCAAATGCTTCCGTCATTCGTAAGTAAGAATATTATAAAGAGCCGGGCCCCAACCCCTTAAACGAAAAAAATCCGTCGTACTGCAACCGTGAAAAAATACCGTCCGTTTAGCTACAGCCTTTATTAGTCTGAGGCGTCAATGAAACGACGGGGACATTCACTACCGCCGTACCAGGAAAAGTCAGGTTGAGACACGAATATGAATACATGCGAGTGTGAAAGGGATGTGAGATAATAGGGGATGATTTCCCTCTCGTTTGGGCGGGCGGGCGGCCGGCAGTGCGAGCCGGGCGGCCGCGGGACTCGCGCGGACGCGACAAACACGTGACATTTACGATACAAATGAAATCACGTGTTTAGTTTAAGTCGTGCGACTCGTGTGTGATTGTTGTGTGTTTTACAATGTTGTGAATGTGTGTGTGTGTGTCTCGCTGTCATTACCTAGGAAAGCTAAGGTACGGGAGCACATATATTATCATTAGTCATCTCTGTGAAGACATGTTGGTAATTTATTTGGGGTATTCAATTTCAGGCCGTCATATTGTTTGTACAGACGTCTGGTGCGGTATTATGTTAATGTTACTTGGGTTTTACTTTGAAATTTCTTATCAAGATGGTTATTTATTATACTTGATATAAACAGATAATATTTTTTGAGCTTCTTAGGTAAATCTTGGGCTTATGTTAATTTATTTACTAGCATTTTTGAGAAAAATCATTTTACTAATGTCACCCCAAGATAATTAATGTATTTGTCAGGTGAAAAATAACTTTGTAAAGCTAAATTCTTCTTCTTTCTTCTTTTATCAAAGTAACTGCCTTTATATTATTAAATACTAAAATGAATCAAGAAAATTGTTGCACAAATATACAAATTCTTTTATAATTCCCTCCATCCTGAAATTGAGTCAATTCTTTTCATGTCTTCACACATATTTACTTTATGAAGCTCCGGAATGCCGGTATCAAAAGCAGCTCCTCTTAAACTCGTAAAACTTGAGCTCACAAACAAGTTGGTTTACTTTGGTGTTTGCTTTTAGTTGTCTTTAGTGAAGTTTAGGTTCAAGTCGAGATGGCAACTTTGAACCAACTTACCTTATATCTCGCAAACATTTGTACCTATTAGAGTTAACTTTCTTTTCCGTGTGTTTATTCTGCAATAACTTTTAATAATAATACGATGGGTTGATTCGACCAAACTATAAATATTACTCTAGAGTTATTGAACTATGCGTTAACAAATCTTTTTCCAAGCAAACTACTCAAGAATAAATTCGTGGTACCGCCAAAATGTATGGAATTAACATGTTATTCGAGAGCTAAATAAAGTTGACGTAAGATTTCACCTTGTGTTTTGAATTTAGCTGGTTTTTCATATTTATTCGTTTGCCCTCGTCTAAACAAACATTATGTATATAAGCATTATGTATATAATAATATTATTAAATTTTACTGAATATAGCCCAGTGGTAAACTGAACTTGAGCTTTCGATGAGGGAAAATTTTATACTTTGTGGCTACTAACATCAGGTAACTCAGGCAGATAGTTTCGTTATAGGCTAGTCTATCAATATTTAAATAAAGCTACAGCTATCGAATGCCACATGAGTAAATCTGCAGACATAACAGCGTTATGAGTACGCGTGGGTGCCGATACCGGGTCCCAATCAGCAGTCTCCACCGAGGGTGGCACCCTTCCGCTATTATCTTATTATTTATTGTGTTCTTGGGCACCCTTCCTTTGTCTGCCTTAAAACACCCGAGTATGGACTTTATAAGATCTGCATTGTGTAACTTTAACGTGTATTCAATGACTTTTCATTGTATTGATACCTCTAATATTAAATTGCAGGCATTGTGTTTTGATGTTTGTTAGACAGTTAATATCGAAATGTATGAACCGGTTTGTACGAAACTTGACACGTGTGTAGACTGTAACTTGACAAGTAGAATGAACATGGTTACCCTGGGGCGAAACGTTCTTTAACTATGGATAGGGTTTTGTTTGTGACCATGACCATGTGAATATGACCATATGAATATGACCATGTGAATATGACCATGGTAAATGTTGATGTAACCGAAGGTGGTAAGCACACAAAGCGCTAGGATGACTGGTTTTCAACTTGGGGATGGTAGCCATTTTGTCAGGCAGTTACTATAAAGTACCAACCAACACCATATCTTATTAGAGAGTTGGTACACACGGCTATATGATAGCATACTAAGCAGAGCTTCATTGTATACTATGGAATCCAGATAACTGATATACTAAGTCGTTCCACTCCACTTGTCCAGACCAGACTCGGAACAAACATATAACAGAAGTGTGTCCTGGGCGGGAATTGAACCCATGGCCTATGGTGTGGCAGCCACGGTATCTAATCCCCACGCCAACTGTCCAGTCCGTCAAATGTACGTTACGTGCTTTTCAGACTAAACTAGCAGCTCGGTATGGTGGCCGTTTCGACAGCTCATATCTATTACGGTGCCAAAAAGAGACACGCATAGAGAGAAGGACTAGTTTAAAGACTATACATACTGAATTACTTAAGATTAATTAAGTAACCACAATGAGCTTGAGCTTTCGGTGAAGGAAAACGTCATGAGGAAACGCACGTATAGCACGGTGGTAGGGTTCAAATTTGCCGCCAAGCACCTATCGGAGTGTTTCGAGAGCTGTATTTGAGAGCCAGTTCCTTCTAAGCTCTGTGTGTTGCTCGGCCACATCATCACTTATCATAATGACACACATTTCTCATTTATAAATTAGTAGAATGTAGGATTGGAAGGACAATCAAACGAATTGCTTATCTCCTTACAAAACTATTGTACCGTCCGTTCATAAATATTAATAAACGCGAGTGTTTACCGACTAGGTACATATATTTCAGCGCAGTTAATTGAAGGCAGATTTATAGCCCCTGTCTTAATTAGGGTCTGTGTAAATGTGTGTGATTGTGTTACACGTGTTTTATATGTATGTATTTGTGAGCTTTTATTAAAATCCGGTTTCAGTTTATTGTGTATACAGCCGGGGGTAACGAATCAATATTGATTTTTCATGTAAGGGAAACTGCTGAAATGAATGTTATATTGAAAATAGCTGTCTCCCGCGGTTTCACCCGCTTTCCCGGGATAAAGGTAGCCTATAAAAACACTCGGGGATAATGTCGCTTCCTATCACTGAAATAATTTTTCGAATCCGGTAGTTCCTGAGATTTTATTATATTTTAGTAATAGATTTGCGTATCGTAGGTACCTATAGATTTATAAAAAAACTTCAAGCTTCAAATTTTTGACAGTTTTTAAGTAGCTGCACCCCGCAGATTCACTTGGCTTCCGCTGATAAAAATATAATATTTTCGTCTGCGTTTCCCAAACTTAATTTCTGTAATTTTTTATCGAAATCTGTTTGGTAGTTTTGCCGTGAAAACTTTATTTTTTTTAATTTATTTATTAATGAAACAAAATCCACAGCTCTTATTATAATGTGACATAACATATAAAATTAATCTGACAGCCAATGACGGATTTAACTTTTTAAAAAATAAGAATTTATATAAGACAGTAAAGAATTACAACAGACAGACTCACTTTCGCTGACCTTTCGCAAAACTAATATATATTATTTTAAAGATTCTGACTTATTAAAATAATGCACGGCAAAATTCCATTCACGGTTCCAATCTCACAAATTACATTCATTTACATTGACGGGCCATCTGGTGCGATTGGTTAAGACTCTGGTTAAGATTCCACCTATCGCGCCGCAGGTCGTGGGTTCGATTCCCACACAGGACATGCATTTGTGTGCATGAACATATCTGTATGTCCTGAGTCTAAAAAGTAGTATGTGCATTATATCAGTTATCTGGTTTCCATAGTACAAGCTCTGTTTAGTTTGGGATCAGATGAACGTGTGTGAGGAATGTCCCAGGATATTTATTATTATTATTTATTATTCAGCTAAATAATTTTTGCACAGTATCTAAATGTAAAGTCACGGCAAAACGTCCTAATATTAAATACACGACCCGCTCCCGCTCCTGCGCCCGCCCGCGCTCCCGCTCCCGCTCCCGCCCGCCTCTGAGGTCAAGGACAACGCTCGACTCTCCCGCATCATTAACTCGCGCGCGGTTTCATTACGTACGGTACTTACACTCAATAGATGAATAAAGAAGGACCGCTACGAAACCGTGCACGTGCGTGCACAAATACGTTCGTATTCAGTCAGACCTGAAATCTCTAGCACAGAATAACTAGTAGTATTAACAGCTGAAATTCAACGTTGTAGATTTCAGCAGGGAGTTGGTCTTTATTTGGCATTACAGTTTCCATTACCAGCGACATGAGAAAATATTTATGATTCAAGTAAAATAAAATAGATTATCTTGATTTATATTGTGTCCTTTGTTACTATTTTGTTTATGTACTTTTATTCACTTTTTTTACGCAGTCACGTTTCTCCCTAACGAATGTCCATGTGTGTGTCAGAGACATTTTGAAAGTACGGTTAGAAACCTCCTGAGTGTATCTACGTAGTGGCACTTAGGTAGGAGTATCATGTGCGTGTGATGGTTGGTTACATAGAGTACTATCAGACAGGCGCTAGGTATTGGAGTGTTTATCGCTTCGTAATGTTTGCCAGCGACTTCATTTGTGTTGCGATGTGGTTTAGTTTCGGTTGTTTGTGAACTTTTAGCTGTGCTATGCTTTCAGTAGTAAGTAGTATGCTTTACATGATGACTTGATAATAGCAACAAACAAACAAAAAAACAGCCTTGAATATAAGATTTTCATTTCATCATAAGAAGTTGTAATAGCAAAACAAGATTTTCATTATTTTTCGTAGATAAACTTTATTTCGACAACGATAATCTTTTTGGAGGGCGTCTCCTCATGAATACTCTGATTTATCGTCGCTTCGAAGGCGTCAAGCAATTTTCCAAGTTTCAGAGGCGCCTGTTGTGTTTATAAGCCAATTCCGCGAGATGTCGCCAATAAACGTAATTGGGTTCTGAGAAAAAACGGCCGTGTTGTTGCCCAAGTCGATCGTCTGTCCGTTGCACGAGAAACTTTTAAATTAATCCGAAATGAAGGTAGATCGTGTTTTAATTTCACTCTCGGGAAATAAAGTTAGCGCATGCGCTGTACGGCACTCTGTACACAAGTTTTACTGCTTGCATCCGTACTTCGAAGGAAGCTTTCCTAAACTGTACTTTTGGTATTTCTTAGGGATAAAAATTAAGATGTGATATGTCTCTTTTCCGAAACATCTCCATTATTTGATTACACACGCGTGATATTGTTATTTATTTATTTATTTATTTATTTATTATTTTTTACTTTGTTAGAAACGGCCGCAGGCCACTTACAACTAATCAAAGACACAACTTTCATACATTCTTCTCACAGTACACCAAACACGCCGACAAAATCATCTTCCATTCATCCGCAAACAAGTCACAATCTGGACTGGCATCCAAGAGAGCGTTAAGCGCGGAAAGCGTGCGCGGCATCGGCGAGTATGACCGCGCGACTGTGCGAAAATATGGCACGCTAAACATTATATGTTTCCTGCTACGTCTATAGTTATCAGGTACAAAAAGGCGACACAGCTGATCATGCAGTTCCGGGGCGTCAATTCTAGCGTGCAATACTTTAAGTGCCGTTACAATTTGATCATTCATCCTCCTGACTTCGAGTGAGTTGTACCCCAAGAAGCCAAGGAGGAAATTGGTCGGATACATAAATGGATAATATCCGTAAATGCGTTTATATAAGTACCTAAGGAAAGCTTTTTGTACCTTCTCGAGTAGGAGTGCATACTTGCTTTCATGCGGATTCCAAACACATGCACTCGACTCAAGTTTGCTTCGGACCAGCGCACTGAAAATAATCCTAATTACGTAATCGCTACTAAAGTCATGGGTATTTCTGAGGATAAAACCCAGCCGTTTGTATGATTCCTTGGCAACGGTGGCTATGTGATCGTGGAATGTAAGTTTTCGATCAAATGTAACTCCCAGATCTTTCATGAATTGCGATCTAGCGATCGTGATGTTGTTAATTTGGTAATCAAAGGCGACTGGGTGCTGCATACGTCCGAAACTCAAAACGAAGCACTTTGAAGGGTTAAACTCCATTTTGTTTACCACACTCCAGTTGAACACCGCATCAATATCCTGCTGCAGAGCTCGGCAATCAGCTTCGGAGTTGATATCAAAGTACAGCTTTAGGTCATCCGCGTACAAGAGACATTTAGCATGCTTCAGAACTTCAGGCAAATCATTTACCATAATTAGGAACAGCAAGGGTCCAAGAACTGAGCCCTGACTTACTCCGGAACGCGTATGATAGGGCTTGGACTCATAAAAACCAAGTCTAACAAACTGCTGGCGGTCGCGGAGGTAATCAGCGAAAAGTCTCAGTAGACCCGATGGAAACCCGATGGCGTTAAGTTTCGTCAGAAGTATGTCATTATTCACCCTATCAAACGCCTTCCGAAAATCAAAATAGAGCACATCAACCTGACACCCACGGTCAAGGCGTGCGGAGACATAATCCACGAGTGTCAGAAGGTTAGTGTTTACCGATCTCTTGGCACGGAAGCCGTGTTGCTCGTTGCATAAATACTTGTCAATTTGCCTGTATATGTACTTATGTAGGATGATCTCAAAAACCTTAGCTGGGGATGACAAGATTGCAATGGGGCGATGCTCCTCGACAGAAGCCTTGTCAGAGCTTTTAGGAATAGGGGTAATTCTAGTAATTTTCCATTGACTAGGATATACTCCGGCTCTTAGACACAAGTTATAAATGTGGTGTAACGGAACACCGATGATCTTTTTGCAATATTTCAGTAAAACAGAAGGGATACTATCAGGACCTATAGACTTACTGGGTTTTAATTGGTTTATCCCCATGATGACGTCATGTGGGGTAATTTTAAATATACTCAAAGAGTTTCTGTTTCGACTGTTATCGTGACTACAAATTTTATCAGACTCTAGTTGTGGTATATCTGAGAGAAAGACTCCAGAAAAAAAACTAGCAAAGGCCTCTGCCGCTTCGACTCCATTGAATTTTTCACTTTTGTAGGTGACTTGAGGTTCAAACCCACCCTTAGACCGTAGGGTAGAGATGTGATGCCAAAAATCACGTGGATTGTATTTTACACTGTCTTCGATGTGCTTTATGTAACTTTCATAGGCTGTAGTAACGCGAGATTTTATGGTAGCTCTCAGGTCGGAAAACAAATTGTAAGTCGCTACATTATTATTACGTTTCCAAGAAGCGTGTAATTTTCTCTTGAGCTGTATATCAGATATGATGTCTTTCGTAAACCATACTGGATAACGTCTACCTGAAGTTCGCTGTCGATGGCTTTTGGGTACACAAGCATCAAACACTCTATAAACGGTTTCGTAAAAATATTCAGTAGCAAGACACACATCTTCCGCTTGTAGAACTTTATGCCACGACTGTTCAGATAAAAAAGAATACAACATTTCATAATTACATTTCCGAAAGTTCCAGTCTTTAGCTGCATTTATATTACTGGGTTCTATAACATCCGCATGACGAGCTGCCTCGACCCTTACCTCAATATCCAGCGGTGGATGGTACGCGTCCGGGGGCACTATACCTTCCGTACAATCCACAATAGCCTCCAACGTGGCAACGCTCTCTCGTACCAGTACGACGTCTAACATTCCTCCATGTGAATTCATCACAACATTCTTCTCACTCAGACTACAAAAGGACATAAAGTAACCATAATAATTATTAATATTTAAGGATGCACTTTTGAGATTTAAGTCACCAAATATCAACACAACACCGTTTAATTTATTGATGTAACTTTCAATTTTGCAAAATAATCGCATATAATCGGCGTCTTTTGCACTCGGTTTAATATATACAACGCACACATAAACAGAGCGACCTCCACACAAGAGATGTGCCCATAGATCTTCGCCGCAGTCGGTTTCCAGCTCGCGGTGTCGACAGAGCGCTAACGGTGAGCGCGCGGCGAGCAGGACGCCTCCACACGGTGTGGCCCTGTCCCGACGTAGTATACTCCATTCGCCTGATACCAGTTCTGAGTCTTCAACAGAGTCATCCAGAAATGTCTCAGTCGCAGCTACGAGGTTGTGTTCGAGCAGCAACAAGTTGTTCCGCCATGTTTGAAGCTTTGTTTTTATACCTCGTACATTTTGATATAGGACACAAATACTGAAGTATTTATTGCGTATCCCTTGTTTTACGAAAGGACTGAGAGTTCTGCAACCTGTTACTATCGTTTGCCCTAAACGGCTTACTGTAATGTATCCATGTTTTAATCCTTGCATTAACTGGCCATACATCCGTAGAATAGCACAAATCATAATAAGCAACAGGGACCCCAATCTTATACGACTTATAATGGCCTCTTGGATTAAGTGTATCAACCGTGCACGTACCTGTAGGACAAAGCTTTTTCAGGTAGTTAAGGACTTCTTCGGCGCTAGACTCCATGTTCCACAGATGTAAGCATTTACGCGGCTCAACAGCCTTCAAAGACGTGATGGCAGGTCCAGCGGTACCTAATAATGGGCTTGGACGCTGGGTTCGCTTCCTCCCGACCTGAGTCCATCCCTGTGCAATAGGTTGCTCATGTTGGCTGTCACTTAGCACTTGCGTCGTTTCAATAAGTGTTGTATCGGTGATAGATTTTTCAGTAATATCAAACGAAACAGGTGCAATGGTAATACTTTCCGTTGAGGCTGATTGCGAAATCAACGGTTGTTCCTTCTTTTGCTTCCGTTTTTTGGTATCCTTTGGAGTAGGCACAATCATACTGCTAGATGAGGTAGACTGGACTGAGGGCTGGAGTTTAGTTGGTTCCACCTCATTGATGAAGCCAATAAATCCACCATGTTGCCTAAGCTTCTCATTTAAGATTTCCACTTGTGACATGCAGCTTTCCAATTTAACGTCATAGCCCGCAATAAGGGATACGGCATGACTAAGCTGGTCCCTCAAAGCTTTTATTTCCATTTGCAGAGTACGTACGTCACAGGAAAATTCATGAGTAACATTGGATTGGGGTGATGCGCCTATTCCAGTAATTGGTATCTTTTTCCTGTATGTTATATTTTGATCACAAGTTTTTTTCGATGAACCAACCGGAGTAAGACTGTTGTCACCCCCTTTTTTTGCAGCACAACGACAGTCAGGACAAATCCACGACGAAGTATTATCATTGGCTTGTTTTTTACCTCCAATACACAAGACATGGTAACTCTTATTACAATCATCCAATGTGCAACGCAGATTCTCTTCATTATCAAGAATTGAATTACAACAGGCAGCACAGTACATAGTCATAGGCGAGACCCAACAGATGACAAGCAAATAATATAGCGGGTGCAGCGGCTTAAATTCACAAGTGCGTTCAGTTCGGTGATTAGCATTAAAGCGGTAGCGTCGCTCGATGGTCAACGATGCGGGCGTACGGCGGGTTGCCCTAGGTCAGGGACCGACCGCTTACCGAATTTTTAAAACGTATATTCGGTGATAACTTCTGTATTTATGATCAGATTTTAGTCACTTAAACACCATAACACGCGTCTTTACATTAAGCACTATTTAATGCAACCCACTCTGCCGATCCGACACTTTTTACTACTTTTTCAATAAAATATTAACAAAGAAACAAACGAGATGTTGCTTTCAGTACGGTAGGTGTACATGTTATATGTTATATCCTATATCATCTTAATACACACATTTTTTTCTAAATTAAACTGGTAGTTCCTGAAATTAGTACACATATTGAAACATACCAACTCCTCCACCTTTATAATATCAAGGGTATAGATCATTTTTTGTGCAATGTAAGTTGATGACGTCACGTAGGGCTCCGCTACCGCTCGGGACGCGGCTCCGCACTGTCGTCCGTGGTCGTCACATACATTAGTTTTACGGGGCCCTAGGTCCGATCACCAAACAGGGCTGTCACTAACACGTTACAAGTGCTCATTGTTATTTATTGCCAATAAGATATGCGTGAAACAAAGGAATACACTTTTGTTATCCTACTTTGTATCAATTTGTACAAGCTAGAATTTTTCTTTTATAAGTTATCAAAGAGAAAGAAAATAAGATCAATATGTAAGTTCTCACAGTGCCTCGTACTAGTATGTCGGGAGAGGTTGCGACAGGCAAAGGATCGAGTGTTGTGGAAAAAATATATTTTACTCTCCAGCTTATAACCGTTTTCTATCTGTATTCAAAAATAACGATACGATCCGTTGTTCCATTGCTGCGTAAAATAACACTATTGCATTTATATTTATATTATTAGAAGTATTGGAGCGAAGTGCGTACAATAGTTAAATTAAACATCAACCGCTTCCTTATTCTCCTCGTTATTGTTGTTTAATGGGATGACATCAGACATGTCGAGTGACAACCCTAATCGAGCGAGTACTTGAGAACAGGCCATCCCGGAGCCGGCGCCGTGCCGCGCCCCAAACTGCAGAAAACATGTCATTAACAGCTTCCTACTTATCAATAACATGTTAATTTGACCAGGAAAGTGTGGAAATAGTTTTCTTTTCATATATCTGCTTAATATTGTCTTGAGGGCTTAACACAAATGAAAAAACTTCATGAATTATTATATTGCTGAAGCTTTTTTTCATTGGAGGCTGTTGCTCCAAGGCGGGGGGCATGTCATCGCATCTATAACCGGCCCGTAAATCAGCCCGGCAGATGGCGCTGCTGTTGGTATCTAGGTTATATTATCAACTGCAGCGCTATCTGCCGAGCTGATTTGTGAATCTAAACCATCCAGGGCGCCACCCAAACGCATACAAAAAAAACATTCATATCGGTCGAGCCGTTTAAGAGGAATTCAGTGACATACACACGTGCAGAAGAATTTTATATACAGGTTGTTGGTTTGGTCAGCGACGATCGACTCAGGGTCGATAATACAACTGATACTGGCGCTAAAAAAAATATTAAAAAAAATACTTTATTTTTTTATAAT
Source organism: Polyploca ridens (assembly GCA_951394255.1). NCBI lineage: Eukaryota > Metazoa > Arthropoda > Insecta > Lepidoptera > Drepanidae > Polyploca > Polyploca ridens. The sequence goes on along the minus strand of OX596264.1, from coordinate 13,880,418 downwards.
AATAAAAATAATATTAATTTGAAAATCATGTACTAAGCTAAAATATAGACGTAATACTCAACGGGAGTGCGAACTCCCGTTGTATTACGTTAACGGGGTAAAGGGGTGGGGTGATGGCGGCTTGTGCCTAGCTCTAGTCAGTGCACGTGGCTAGTGACAATACTTTGCGGTAATTTTATTTCATACTGAATAAGGTATTTCTCAACGCATTTACAGTATTTAATGGAATTAAGTCCATTTTTGGGAAATGTATTTTTTGTACTACCACTCCTGGGTCGCTTGTCGTCGGCCAAAACAACACCCTGTATAAAGACATTAAGCTGGTACCTATTGGTGGCGGCTGCAATGCGGTGGCCTGTCCCAACTACGCCCCGCCATGCTCTGTGTGTCCGCGCCAAATAATTGCATTCATTACATCCGGACACGGCACACTATTAGTACCATTTTATATTTCAAATCCGCCAAAGTAATGCTGTCCCTTAACTGTTTGCTCTACAACTGTAGCAAGTTGTTATAACTATGATAATTGGAGGGCTTGCAACGTGATAAAAAACGTTTTCCCGAAAAGAAAAGTTTATGGTGCAGCCTTGTGTATTGGATAAAAGTTACAGCCTTTGTTTGTACAATTTGACTTGTAATGGTTACTCGTTTAGGCACCTTCTATGTGTTGTATTATTTTTATTATCTGGAGGTCCGTATCCGTTTCGTTCCTACAAGAACTATTGTACTACAGAAAATTAATTAACAGTGAATACATTTTTCACCTTACGCCCATGTGACGGTAGCGAAACGGCCAAGCCACATATTTTGACTCAGGTGTAGAGTTTGTGAAGTTAGGGCTTATAGAGTTAGGGCGTGTAGAGTTATAAGCTTGGCTCTACATGAGATGTGATAACTTTTTGACGGTGCCAACCATATGGTCACGTCTTGGCAACACTTTACATGAAAATGTTTTTGGTGGGATCATAATTTATCGCAGCGTAGAAGTTGTAAATACTAAAATAATTATACAATAAGAATAGCGTGAAATTATTTACTGATACTTCGGTTTCATTTTGAGTATAATCGGACACTAAAAAAACATAAACAATACCAAGTACACAAAATTTTGCCCATGTAGGTATATAAATAATGTACATGAGGAGTAATAAAGCAGGTCATAATTAGCTTCACATTCGCTAATTTACCATGGACGATAATTATTATAACGAGGAATATACCAAATTGGATCACTTGTTTACCGGAACCATCTCTCAATTAAAACCTTAATAATATTATGACATGAAAACTTCGATATTAAAATAATTTTTAAATGAGTAATTTATTTTCCAGTGTGCCGTTGCTAACGAAAAAACAGCGCACTTATATCTAATTTTGAATGAAAATATGTACAAAACAATGCCGTCCTAGGGCTGCACTCAGCAGGATTGCATAAATTTTGTGCGATTCTGAATAATTCCGATGAAAAATGAATATTAACTGATTGCTCGGTCGAGTCCAGTCGTCCGTAGTCAGGGCGGGGCGACTCAGGGGCGGTTCAGGGGCAGCTTGAGAGATGTCATCAATTGAATAATAATTGTTAGCGATCAATATCTTTAAGCGATATCTTTAGGTGAGACTTAATTTTTTAACATAATAAGCAGTGTCAGTGACTCGAAATGAAAATGTCGTCATAACTCAAAATAAATGTTTCGAACCAGTAAAATAATGTTTTCATAAATAAGTTTTTGCTAAAAATTTAATTTTTAATGCAAGCTTTTTTTGTTGACTGTACTTGCATTGTCTTCCAATATACTAATGTACACCAGATATCAAGTCAATCCGATCACTGGAAGTGGGTGAAATTCGACATGCAAGATTCCACCCGAACGAACAAACATACATACATACATTGCAAGTTAAATAAAAGCTTGTAATAAATGAAATACGTGTTTCAAAAAATCTCTGAATATGCCATGTGAAGAAAATTTTAATGTTAACTCAATTTCGGATTGGGTACCTATATTTTATGTTCCGGGAGGTTGTTCAGGAATCCAGCTGGACAAGGCACCGCACGAACCAATACTTACTTTCAGAAGCTCTGTGGTACTTATTTTTCAATTTTCGGAGGGTTGAATAAATTTTTAGACCACAAAGGAAATCCTTAAAACCGTTACTCTATATAAAATACAAAACAACAGTCCAAAATTATACTCTAACTCGGCTGCTTAGGGTTGATATTGTATTAAATGGAGGGTATCTAAATTGTCAGGTACTTATTATGCAAACTTTGTTAAGTAAATGCGATTATTGTGTCGGTAATGGGCTGGCCGGTTGTCTCAACGTAATTTCACGGGGGTTGGTAATTTAGTGATAGAAAAAGCTGAGAAGAAACTAAGTCAGTCAGTTTATTTATGTAAGTAGGTACAGCCATTTCTTGACATTAGGTACACATGTTTAATCGAGCATTTTGTTCACGTAACAACTGAAAATATGCGTATTAGGAAATTCTTTTAATTTGCCACTGAAACATGCCATCAGGATGAGATTTTTATTCCAACATGCCCTATGCACTATGCTTTGAGGTTACAACTTTTCTTCAATATACGGAATTATCTTATTAAATTAATATTAATAAATAATATTGTAAAATCAAAATAATATTACAATAATGTTATTTCTCTCAGATATTAAGTATTGCATTTCAACTATTCTTAAACCAAGCTTAGCCAAATCACCCAATACAACTGACAAATTCTATATTAAGCATCTCTTGATATCAAATCAAAATCAAAAAGTTATATATTCAGTTTAGGCCCTGGTAAGGCACTAATGCACGTTAAGTTACATACAGTTGAATCTACCTATCAGTCGAATTGTTCGCACTGATTCGTTAAACTTGAATAATAAATAATCAAACAATAGTTGGAGGCTCTCTGGTATATTAACTCGCAACCATGCGCTATTAGGGGATATTAGTGATACATAGGTAACATGTCCGGATGAGTCCCCGGACAGAGAGATCCGGACAATATATCCTTGCGAGGGGTGAGGTGATTGCGCCCTGGGGAGGACCTGCCATAGCTGTGTCTTAGTTATGTTTATGTTTAGTTAGTTGGTTAAGCTATGAGACACTATAAAAATATTACAAATATTATAATTTTGTATGTTTGTGCTTTAGTTTATCTAATGAGACTTGGCATACTATAACAGATACATTGGATTAAAAGAAAAATACATGGTCCTTTCCTGAGCGCGAGCAGCCTAGGCCTGAAATTAGTTGTTGGTAAATATTCATCCCACCAAAAACATTTTAATGTAAAATGTTGCCAAGACATATGGCTCGCACTGTCAAAAAGTTATCAGATCTCATGTAGAGCCAAGCTTATAACTCTACATGCACTTACTTTACAAGCCCTAACTTCACAAACTCTACACACCATAGTCAAAGTATGTGGCTTGGCCGTTTATAGTGGTAGAGTACGTTGTCAGAGGCTGCCTTGACGGCCATCACCTCCCAAGTTACAAATCTATCGCCAAGCACCTAACAGTACGTTCTGCACTTGAGAGCCAGTTCCATTTTGTGCTTACCAAATCACTGACCGTAGTGAGATTCTGGTAAAACACAACTACTTTCCTCTGGATATCTTTTCACACAATTATTTAGAACCAAAACAATTACTTCATGTACTATTTGTGCTGGTTCCGTTTCCACATCTCTTATGCGGTGTTGAAGTTTACAATTATTTGGATTTAATGCACATTTCGGTCCCGGTGTAATGGTTCCCGGCAGATGGAATTACGAGTAGTGATGTCATAACAAGGACGTAATGTCGCGTCGCGGTGGGCGTGCGACGGGTTATGTATAGCAGCATTGAAGTGCATGCTTTAAATAACACAATCTCTCACTCGTCATGTTTTTCCAAGATGAAGTATATAATTAAAAATTTATTCAAATATACCTTCGCAGGCTCTAATGAATAGTCCAACTCTAATACCGGCTCGGAAAGTTGCATTTGCTGAGAAGAACTGGCAATAAAATTAAAACAAGCTTAGATTAACTACATATATACATTCTGTTCTCACTGACATGACGGTGATAACAATTGCGTGACCCGGGTTCTCTATGTATGAGTCGAGTTTCATCCCAATCCACTCAGTCATTGCAACGTAACAAACATCCACAAATTTCCCATTTACAATATTAATAAGAAGTAGGATTATTGGGATTTGTGCACTGCCCTAGTCTTTATTCGCCCTTCAGACGGTGTAACAGAAAAATGTGGGCAGAATTACAATCGGTAGCACACCCCAGAGACGGCGGGGTTATACTCGCTCGGGGTCGCCGCGCTGGGGTGTGGCGTGGTACTTCTTAAATTATATACAGGCTGTTCTACTGAGTCGTCGAACAAGCCTGCATGGGTGGAAGGACCCATCTATATTTGTAACTTTTATTAGGACATCAATTCTGAAATCGCGAAAATATATTGAGATCCTCACATCAAGCCCTGTCATTTGATATGTCACACTCACACGGTACAGCTTGTTTTTTTATAAATTTTCTAATTAGTACCCCAAAAGTGACTCCCATATTCAAAATTTATCTATTTACGATATACTTCCGTGGTTGGGTCACAGAAATTTAGATCAGTAGATTCAGAGCAAATCAGCTTTGAAAGACGGACATACATACCAGTGATCCTATAAGGGTTCCTTTTTTCCGTTTGAGGTACGGTACGGTACCTTAAAACTGTTTTTTATGCAATTTGAATATCCAGTGGCGTTCGCATAAAGTTTCATCGCGCACTAAGAAAGTGTAAGGTATCTAGCGTTAAGTCGAAGTGATATGAACGAGGGATTTTAGGGTGGCTCCACACGAGCCGGCATTCGGTCCCAAATCTCCAGATTCGCAGCGGGTGAGAGGTGTGCCAATTGCTCGGATTAACAGCGGGGCAAGTGACGAGCGGACAGTGAGAGCGGGGTCTTAATAAATTAGCTGTTATTAGCAATAAAAATGGAAATATAAGGTTATCAGTTTAGTAATACAAGCAATGATTAGAATAGGTTTCAAAATATGTACTATTTTATTAAAATGCTTTTTGAGTAAAATGAAGCATGCTCCTTAATCCCACGAAATAAACTATCCTTAATTTGTATCAAAGTCCGATTTTCGAAAATGATATTATAATGTTTGGGAATTATTTGAGTGATCTGTACCCGCTGATATCTCCTTACTTGAACTATAGAGATCAAATGATATATGTGTCACGTAGGACAAACCCGCTGCGGTGATCTCGTGCGGGTGTGCGGGTGATGTGTTCGGTGCTCAGGTACGTACTGCGTCAAATACTGCGTGGACATATCGTCGATTATTTGTAGACTTCCTTACTTGCTTTTGACGTAGTGTGTTATTTGTCGTATATTATTTCAAGCTTATATTTACTTGCCTTGTTAGTATGGGTTGAATCTTGCAACTGACTTTGTTATTATTGTTAGTTATTCCCATCCTGAGCACCTGAAAAATTGAGCTGAAATTTTGCATACACGTTAACATTTGGATATATGCATGACATAAAGCTTGTTTTTAAAAAGGTTTTTTTAAATTGATGATTTGAAGTCCATTTGCGAAGGTGAGCTTTATCTAACGCAATAAAGAATAAAATAACAATTAGATTTTCTTGTAGAATTGAAGCCTGTGTTTTTCAAATTGCGCACCATGAAAACATACTTTAATGTAATTTATTTTATAAAGTTCATTTATCTAGGTTATATTTTCACACCAGGGATTTAGAAATAATATACGAAATCTCCTGCGCGTTTGATCATATTTCCTAGTACTTAGGCGCCGATCTCACAGAGAGAGTTCTAGAGTTCCGAGTTTCGAGTTCTGCATTCCGTGTTGACTATTGTGCACACAGCAAGCAGTCTAGAGTTCTACAATATTCGCTACTGATCGCACATCATACACTTTTTTTACTTTCAAAGGCCCCACATAGGTTACAGTCAACGCGGAATGCATAACTCGGAACGCAGAACTCTAGAACTCTTCTCTGTGGGATCGGCGCCTTAAGAGGACTCAATTCGTCATACTTTTTACGCAAAACCTCTGTACTTATTATGGCGTTGTTAAAAATTTTTCGTTAGATGTTTTGAACCAATTAGTATCTTGTGCACTATATCTAGCCGTGTATCTAGGCGTAATAAAAAAAAAGTGTGAAACAAATTCAGTCAAAGCCTCCGAAAAACAGCGTTTTTGCCTGAACTTTGGCCATATCTAATGTACCTATAAATTGTAAAAGTAAAGAAAACATTGAGATACCAGACTTGCAAATGTCTGGAGATTCTAAATAACTAACTTTTTTTTCGCAAACTTGTAAGATTTTTTCACAAGAAGTATACTCCTGGAACAAGTTGTATGTATGCGAAATCATGAATGACGACCTAGCGAAGCGGCCGCGAGTGATCAGCGGAATTTACCGACTGATAACCGACGGCTCTGATGCTGTCTCTCTTTTTTCGCAGTCAAACATTACGTTGGATGAAACAACAAGCTTTTAGACTATGCTTGCGTTGAAGTTGCGCCGGCCACAGAGGGCCGCCTTAAAGTCAATGTTCTTAGAGTACAGAAAGATTATTTTATTACTATATTAAAAAATCTCAATTTCAACCCGCTACGTGTGCAGACAACCTAAACAACCAATCATAAAATGAAACGCATTAAAACAACAAATAAAACCAACCGGTCGCGCCCACGCCGTGTCATTCCGAAACCTTTCAAAGAAAATATTAAACGAAAGAAATTTCCATCTAACCGTGGAGCGTGGGGAATTTTAATATGAGCCCTTATTTGGGGATAATCCTCGAGGGGAGCCGGGGCCCACCGCGGGCCCACCGGAGGCCTCCGCACTTGACGCTTACACTCATTTGTTACTATAACGTGTGGCCGATTTAATTTGCTTCCTGTTTCAACGCGAGAAGGAATTTGAATATGGTGCTTTGAGGGTTTTGTTTATTGCTTGTTTTCATTGCTTCGAAAGGGAACTTGTAGTATAAGCAAGGTTTAAGTGATGAAGTTATTGGGTTATGGCCACAGTCATGTTTGAGTAATGGGATTATTGGACATTATCTTCTTTAGGAGTATAATACCTCTGTTGCAAGCACAGAGAATAAGCTTATATAGAATTACATGCATTCATGCCACAGATATTCAAAAAAGTCCGATATATTCTCGCTAACAAAAAACTGTGTCACTCGAGTCGGCCACCACGCTGTACGTACGAGCCGGCACGCACACATTCACACATTAGTTGAGCGCGAGTAATCGACTCTGTGTAAACGGCGACAGAGTCTAATTTCCCGCGGAATAGCCAACTAAGGTGTGCGTGAGAGGTGGCCGACTCCATAGACACAGTTTTTTGTTAGCGAGAATATGTCCTCCGTAGTCTGTGATTCATGCATACGAATGTTTGTCTTGGATGGGAATCGACCCTACGACCTTGTGGCGTTGTACATAGGGTATCTTACCAGCCGCGCATACCAGCCCACAACGAATACTATAAAATAACCGCTACTATTTTATTTTTAAAATTGTTCGCTAAGAATTCTTTGATGAAATAAAAGAAATAACGGAATTTAACAGGAAATTTATATTTTTTTTTCTGTTCATAATATCGATACAAATATGATACACACACGCGACATCGATGTGACACAGATTAGGTACGTACGTCTCAAGAATGTTACGTACGCCTCCATATTGTTTTATCTATATTTCAAAACATTCCTGTATCAAATTAGGGCAAGTTTATGGAAAGAATGTCACAGTTTGGCATTTATTGGCGACCTTTCCTCTGTTATTGTATTCTGGGTTTGGGTAATGTCGGCCGCGTGACGTCCCGCCGGGCGCCATTATGTGACGTCACCACACTAATGGCGGGAGAAGTTCGCTCGTTTACACGCTTTGTTGATAGTTTGGTTAGTAGTCTTTTTGCCCTCGACCTGACATGCTCTGTGATTTTTACGAGTATGTCAGTATTTTGTTGTGAAAGCAGTAAGGTATATGCTTAATCAACCCTACAGGGGCACGGATTTCCGTTCATTTAGGGGGACTAAGGCCATGCGCCTTTGCATTTGACGGTTGATGTAGATTTCTTCACCTAACAGCCAGTGGCGAACACAATTATTTAAAGGCTGATGGCAATCCTAATGACCTCTATTCGGCCTATGCATCCCCGGCTCCCCGCATGCATAGTAATTCACTAGTAGGTGGGGCGTTAGCTAATGTAACAATAAAATGTAGTGACAATAGTGCCGGCCGCGGGGGCGACCGGGGTCCGAGGGATGAGGGGAGGGGGGGGGGGTGTCAATAATACCTGCCCGTGACAAGGGGAGACATACATTTTTGTTAATGATTGAGTTACCTAAGTTTGATGGACTAACATTTTAGTAAGTTCTATTAAATACTAGGTTCTGCCCGCGGTTTCACTCGCGTTCACAGACCTAATGTTTTTAAATGTCATTGATTGGGTATCAAAGCCAAAGCCACTTATTCAATTTAGGCTCCAGAGGGGCAAATGTGAATGTCATAGCTACTAAAGTTACCAGGTGTAAAAAAGAGCTTGAAAGGCCTATGACAGCGTATGTGTTTTTTTGTCACAACCCAGTGACACGGACACGCGTGGCACAACTCGGCACGACGCGACGCGGCGCGGCGCAAACAGAGCGTGAGCGAGCGCCGCGCCGAGTGAGCTACATAGCCCAGTGACGTCACGGCCACACTCCCCTCGCACCCGTATTCCAACAATAGTCTTTATTGGCCTTATCGCCTCATTCCCATCTTGATTGCGGGAACTCCTGCTCTCCGTTCATTTGGAAAATCTGATTTGGTTTTTTATAACATTTATGTATTGTTCGTTTTTCCTGTATTCAATATAGTTCACGATTTTGATGCGAATACAATTTTGTATTGTTTGTATAATCTAATCTAATAATATATATAAAATGCTTTTGTGGGTACGTAAATACGCAGTTTTCTCAATCACCACCAACTCCAATCAACTTCCCGTTGGGGTGGTAAATACCCCTTGGTCTCCAGGTGGTAGTAAGGTAGTTTGGTCGCGGTGGGTGGAAGGGAGTGGTTGTGGGTGGCGAAAATGTTAAAACATATATTGCTGTCCTTTTCTAACGCATGAGGACTTCTGAAAAGATCTCAAAATTTCTAATGGTCTAGAAAGTTCCAAAATGTGTAAAACGGTTATAATCGATCTGGAATGTTCTAGAAAGTTTAACAAATATCTGGAATGATCTAGAAAATTCTAGAGTGAATGCAAACTATTATAATCGATATAGCATGTTTTGAGAGTGTTCTACAAATTTCTGGCTTCATCTAGAAAGTTCCAAAATGTCCAAAACTGTTATTATCGAGTTAGGATGTTCGAGAACGTTCTAGAAATTTCCCGAATGATCTGGAAAGTTCCAAAATGAGTGAAACGGTTATAATTGATCTGGAATGTTGTAGAAAGTTCTAGAAATATCTGGAATTATCCAAAAAAATTTAGAATGAATGCAAACTATTATAATCGATATAGAATGTTTGAGAAAGTTCTACAAATTTCTGGCTTCATCTAGAAAGTTCCAAAATGTCCAAAACTGTTATCGAGTTAGAATGTTCAAGAACGTTCTAGAAATTCCCGAATGATCTGGAAAGTTCCAAAATGAGTGCAATTTATTATGATTAATTCAGGATGTTTGAGAAGGTTCTAGAAATTTCTAGAATGAGTGAAATTTATTATGATCGATTTAGAATGTTCGAGAAAGTTCTAGAAAATTCTAAAATGAGTGCAATTTATTATAAGCGATTGAACATGTTCCAGAAAGTTCTAAAATGATATAGAAAATTCTAAAATGAGTGCAATTTATTATAAAAGATTTAAAATGTTCGAGAAAGTTCTAGATATTTCTAGAATAATCTAGAAAAATCTAAAATGACTGCAATTTATTATAAGCGATTTAAAATGTTCGAGAAAGTTCTAATTTTTTTTGGATTGACCAGGGGCCCAATTCTCACTTCCCTCGAACTAGCCTTCGAATCGAACTTGCATTACGAGTTCTAGTTCTACTGTAAAATTTCGAGGGGCGGAGTCAATTCTTCGATTCCTGTATTCTCGGCACTAATCGAACTAACCTTCGAAATAAGTTCGAGTGTAAGGAGTAAATGTTGCCATTATGATGGATACAAATTGCACGATGCGTTTCGTTTCACTTGATAATTGCGTTTTGTTAACGTACGTGATAATGTTATATCTTAAATTAAAATTTAAAAGATTTTAATGAATATAAAATACTAGCTTTTGCTCGCGGCTTTGCCCGCGTGGCCTACAGGAATCAAATTACATATTTTTTTACAACAATAAAACAAAACAAAACAACTTCATCCCGCTTCGAGGGTGGAATTATTAAAAACGCTGAGACACGTATACATAAATTTTCAATCTTCAGCCTAAACACAAAATTTGAATATTCTAACTTCGAAACTTACGGACTTTCATGCAAACTTCCATCCCCTATTTTAACCCCTTAGGGGTAGAATTTCGAAAAACCCTTCCTTAGTGGATACCTACTCTTCACAAAGAATATACTCTCTAAATTTCATGTCTCTAGGACCAGTGGTTTAGGCTGTGCGTTGATATATCAGTCAATCAGTCAGTCAGTCAGTCAGGACTTTGAATTTTATATATATAGATTTAAAACAACGTTTTACTCTTATTATATCCTAATATATCCGGAATTCATAAGTTAATCAATCTTATATAATAATTATAAATGAATATGACAAAATATTTTCTGTGCGTAACGGAAATTCTTAGGCTTATCTGTCATTACGTTTTCAAATGACAACCAAGATGACAACCTAACTGTTTGACGTTTGATCCGAACGGTCCCGACCAGTCGAAGCAGTTCGAGCGCTAGCCCTCGAAAAATAAGAGAAAATGGCGGCTTCGAAATTGTCAGAATAACCTAACTTGATTTTCAGTCGAAAAAAGTACGAGTTCGAACTTTATTTGGAACGAGTGATGAATTCGAGTGAATGAGAATTGGCTGCCTGGAAAGTTCCAAAATGAGTTACATTTATTATGATCGATTTAGAATGTTCGAGAAAATTCTAAAATGAGTGCAATTTATTATAAGCGATTAAAAATGTTCGAGAGAGTTCTAGAAAGTTTTAGAAATTTCTAGAATGATCTAGAAAGTTCCAAAATGAGTGCAATTTATTATAAGCGATTTAAAATGTTCGAGAAGGTTCTAATTTTTTTTGGATTAATCTGGAAAGTTCCAAAATGTGTACGAGTATTGATCTAACTAAAAGAACCAAATCGAAATCGAAAATAGAAATCTCTGTTAAAAAATGTATCCTTATATATTTTTTATACCACTAAACATGCGATGTATTTTAACCCGAGCAACGCCGGGTTTCGCTGCTAGTATAGTTTAAAAGGTAAAATAAGTTGGAAGTGTTCAGAAATACACAAATGGTTGTCTGGAAGAAATGGCTTCTTAGCGATAAGACCGCCTATTGTACAATCTTTTTATTGTTATTTTTGTTTTATACTTATTTGTGTACAATAAAGAGTTATCTATCTATCTACACTAGCTGACAGTTTTCAACTAAATAGGTACATATAAAAAATTACAGGGATAAGGCCGTAACGGCCTTACTCATAAACGCTATTTAACTAAATCTACGGAATAAATGATCAAATAAATAACGTCACCTTGCTGTCATTGTCAAACAATTTGACGTTATTTGGGTGACCACTTAATCAGCTTATTAGTTAAATAAAGTTTTATGAGTAAGGGGGATAATTGTTAAGTAACCATCAAATTGACATCGTAAAAAATATCAGTTGCTTCCAACAGTTCAATAAATTACTGACTTAAATATCAGTCAAGAGCAGTTCGAACCGGCGCGGGCGGTAACTTCAGTACCTTCATGAGTAAACTGAATAAGTGGCTTCGACTTTGACTTCAATTCCATTACATACAGTTTCCCTCCCAGTGTCTTAAGTACTAAATAATTACTGCTCTGATTCTCACAGACTGAATAAAAGGCTCATCATTTCAGGTGAAGTTGTAACCAACTGAGTGAATTTAAAATTCAATTTCCATGGACGCGCGGTGTGGCGCGGTTACCGAGTGATGAAGGAACCGAGACTCGTAATGGTGCCGAGTTGGGTAGTGTGCCACTGAACCTGTGGGATTCACATAATAGAATTTATAAGATAAAAGCTGTGGAACACTGGTCTTATTGAATAACCAAAAAATCTTGTCCCGAATGATGGATTAATCTATCAAAGCATGGCCTATACAGCTGGCTCATTTGTCAAGCTAGTTAAAAATGGCATAAAGTCGAACAAAACTATTAAATTAATTAATATCGGGTTTTTAACCGACTTCAAAAAAAGGAGGAGGTTCTCAATTCGAATGTATTTTTTTTTTTATGTTTGTTACCTCATAACTCCGTCATTTATCGTCGATTTGGAAAATTCTTTTTTATTTGAAAGGGTACACTTCCCGTTTGGTCCCATTGTCATCAGATCAGGATTTGATTACTTTTTAGTGTACTTTGAAGTCGGTTTAAGTTTTTTGTAAAACAGTCCAATTATTATACTACGAAGTCGGTAAACAAGCGTACGGCTTGCCTGATGGTAAGCGGTTTCCGTAGCCATATGGAGGCTTGCAACACACGGGGCATTACTCACGTGTTTCCGACCCTTCTCCTTTCCCAAATCAGCACTGGCGACCTTACGCGCAGGAACACAATATAAAGTTATCTATTTGGTTGCGGTATTTTGTAAGATGGAGGTACCCAGTCGAGCTAAAGATGACCTAAAAGAAAGTAAACGTAGAAACTCTTTTTAGTCGGTTAAAATATATCTGCATGCCCCGATATCCGTCCTTCATTTACTAGCATACAAATAACTCATTGGTACGGTTGACATACCTAATTCACACAGCTCGTAGACCCGTAGCCACATAGCTTCGTAGCCTCGTAGCTCCGTAGCGTCGTAGAGCCGGGCGGGACAATCGTCGGCGGCCGCTTTGTCCCGCGATCATTGAATACTCGTCAGATTGACTCCCTGAAGTACGACCGTAATACGAACGCTGTGTAAATGGTCAGAGCCAATTACAGAGTGGTGAGTTGATGAATATAAATGCACTGAAAGGTCTGTTTGACTTGGATATAGTGAATTAACGATAGGCAAAATAGGCTTTGTATCATTGACTCAACGTAGCTTGCGCGAGCGTGAATTGTAACTAGTCAAAGACAAAAATAACCATGCGGATGAGGCCGCGGATGTGGTCTGGTCTCCTACATATCTTTATCCAAACAAAGCATAAAATATTACAAATCCTTTAAATTGTACCCTGTATCAGTTTCCAATTTCAGTTTGTTAGAGATAAGGGAAATAGTAAAAAGTAACAACCTGTAGGGTTCGCTCTTCTGTCGCGAGGGGGCGCCGCGCCGCCGCTCGACACAATAGATGCACTGTTAAAAGGTATATGTCAAAGGTGTTTCTTCAAAATATACAGTTGTGTCGTAAGTCGTTTCTACAGCTTTTTGATATGCTAGTTTCGTCGAGTAAACTGCTGATAAATAAATTTTTAACCGACTTCAAATAAAGGAGGAGGTTCTTAATTCGAATGTATTTTTTTATGTTTGTTACCTCATTACTCCGTCATTTATTAACCGATTTGGAAGCTTCATATTTTGAAGGTCTTTAAATCAAATATACTTCATAATAGGCTACATTCTTATCGTTCAAGGCTACATTATATAGTGAGCACAATCTATGTGTAACAATGGATCCCTGCCTCGCCCGCCGCCCCCCGCCCCCCGCGCCCCGCGGGACCCCTCTCCCCTCTGTCATCGAGACGGCACTTGATTAAAATTCCGTCCACATTTCATACACACGCGTGTAATGTTTCTTTATTACATGTTAATGGATTTGTTGTGTTATTCGCCAGTTAATAGAACTTATACCTGTTAACAGGGGCCCTATAACTTAGCTAAATCGATTTCTCTTCCCTGAAAATTGCCTTGAAATTCTTACACTGTTTTTGCCCGAATGTTTTGCCTGCGTTCGGAAATTATCAAAGGCTCGCGGTCAGGAAATAGTAATTCTATTAGGTGTATGGGCCGCGCGGGGACCACTACAGTCCTTAAAACATCCTCTGCCTCGTCCCGTGACCGCGCAGGGGCTAAAAAGAAAAGTTGGTAATCCAAAAATGTGAGTCTTTAAGGCCAGGTTTAAACTCAAATCTCAAAAATAAGTTTCTTTGAGAATCGAGTATGACGTAACGCAATGAAATACCTAACACAAAAAATACTGTGGATCGAAGAGGGTTTTGAGAAAAATGTTAACTGAATAGAATATTAAAAAGTGCTTTGATATTCCCATTTTATTATTCGTGGAAGAAATACTGGGCTCAAAAAGAAATTCTTAAAAAGAAAGGCTGAAAAAGGTTATTATGGACTCATGTATACTCCCAAGTCTAACATATGCAAGCCAAACATGGGTGTATACTGAAAAAGTTAAAAACAAAATTTTGTCCTGCCAACACGCCATGGAAAGAAGCATTCTAAAACTAAGGAGAATACAAAAAACAAGAAATATAGATATCCGCATAAAAACGAAATTAACAGATGCACTTCACCATAGCCTAAAACAAAAATGGAAATGGGCAGGACACATAGCTAGATATCAAGACAAAAGATGGACGAGTCAAACAACAAAATGGAAAGGCCCACCTGGCAAGAGGAGAGTAGGTCGACAAAGGAGAAGATGGGTAGACGACATTAGTAACTTGGCAGGAGAGGAATGGATGCAAATCGCCAGAAACCGCGAGGAATGGTTCAAGTTGGAGGAGGCTTTTACCCAAGAGGGACTACACAATTCAACAAATACCATTTAAAATAACATCTCTTTGTAATGCTTTAACTCTGTGAACGTGTAGATAAATAAAGCTTTATTATTATTATTATTATTGATATTCCCAATAAAAAATTCGTAAGTTACGTCTAAAAAAATCTTTCGCGTCGAAATTCTCCGTATTTTCAGCGATGACAACAATTTTATTTTCAAGAATATATTAAATACAGAATTATATTAACCGGACACTTATTCAATTTAATGTGTATATTCTGTATAATCTAAAGAAAACCCGTAAATAACAGTCCATTTCATAGAGTCGACACATTTATGATTTACCATTTTCAACCCTATTCCCGTGAAGAACGAGTGCTGTCAAAATCGTGTTCAGTCCAGCGCGGTAAACGCTAGTCTATTTTAAACTTGTCTGTAATAACAAAAATATAGGATACTAAATCAATAGCTATTTTTGTTTGCAAGCTTGTGATACATGTACCGGTCTATTTCAAGCTTCAATAACAGGTAGGATCTCAGGTAACCCTATATTTCCTTTTGTGTTTGATGTTCAAAATACCCCAAGGATACCCGGGTAGCTATTAAAGGCATTGTTCGCGGATCCGGGAGTATTATCCGGATTACCCGGCTATAGGCTGTTATAACGCCAACAATAACGTTTTACATTATGGTGCCGTTACATTGCGGCGCACGAACACGTCGCGTCGATTAGTCGGCAGCAGCCACAGCTGGCCAAACGATAGTGTCAGTCGATTAGTTAGAGATAAAGGACACAGTAGTTAAATTTAAATCCACTGTTTCTGGTTCTAGCGTATTTTCGGTGTAGGTGATAGCCTGAATGTATCGTATAGGCGTACTAACTGTACCACAGTGGATAGTCCGCATAAGAGTTGAATTACACAAAATCTCAGTATTTTGAGAATACAATTTGAGTGTACCCAATATTCTCAGATTGGGTACACCCCAACATTAAAGGAACATATCAAACATATTAAAAGTTTCATAGTCTTACAGTTTAGTCTGTGCGTTAGTTGTGAGTCAGTCTCACATTAATCAGAAGTTATCTCATGTCCTTTTATCCCCATTATCCTTAATATATTAATCAGTCCATATCCATTCGAATCAGGTATATTCCTTCACATTCCCATAGTATTTTGACAGGCCCAGCACCAGATATCAGCAAATCAGCCTCATAAATGTATTCATTAGACTAGCGAGTGTATACAGCGCTTCAGTGCTGTCCGCCGTAGTGTGGTGGCACCTTTACCTACGAATATAAACGTCGTTCGCTCAATGATCAATGTTCTGAAGTCTGCATAGCTAATGAGATTTAAAGATTAACGGTTGTCGGTTGTTCCAACACTCTTTTGTTTAACTTATCGTAGGTTCTCGCTCCTTTATTGTTTCTTGATGGATCGCAGCTTAGTTTGCATAGGATAAATATATATTAAGTTGATATAAATGACTACAATATGATGGATTAACCTAATTCTTTAATCCCTTGACTTGCGGTTAAAAAATAACAATAGATTTCTATTGTTTTCCTCGCCCGCGCGGATCGTCAAACAGTCAAAGGTATATATTTAAAAAAGGGAATTAAGAAAATTATCCGATTATGTTTTTTTAAGACGATACTTTGATTAAGATTACATCAATCAAGTCTACTACTAGGTCCTGGTCCATCTTCCTGGTCCTACCTGGTCAATCTTGTAGAAACATCATGTATTCGTTGTATTTCCTCAAATCTGGGTATCTTTTAATATTCAAACATATATTGCAGCGCCCTCTAGTGAGCTGCGGGTTAAAATCTATTCTTCCATTTACCGGTGCTTCATTAAAATGTTCAGGCGATGATTTAAGAAATAGGTAATTAATAAGGTCAATTGCACATACAACCATATCGTCGGCTGTTCAATAAACTGAATTTTCAGTGAAGAAAAACATCGAGAGTCACCAGCATAATCCACATTGAACAAAATACCCGTTAAAGCATAATAAACCTTATTAGTATTTGTGCTTACTCCAAGTTTCTGCTACAATTAATTTAGCTGAGGAAATTTATGACAAGTATTAAATATAAATGAATAGATAAGAAAATTATAGGACGGTAAGTGGTTACCAGGGCTGGTAGTCACGTAGGCCGCCATTCGTGGGTACTTGTGATTCTAATCCAGCCGCCTCCGCCCTCGTTCCCCCGCTCCCCGGAGCGGCGATCCTTTCAGTTATTTTACAATTGGCACGCTTTTAAAATGTGGTGATGATTGAATTAGTTTGCTTTTGGCCGTCTTTTTGAAAAGAGTAATTGCTGAGTTTAAAATTAAGTATTTTTTTAATATTTTTTTTAGTATCAGTATCATTTGTATTATAGACCCTGAGTCGCTCGTCGCTGACCAAAACAGCGACCTGTATAAATGAATAAAATATGAAGAAGAGGGCATAAGTAACAATATACAGCCAGTACACGTATGTTTCCACGTTTATTTAGCCCACAATGTGATGGTAAACATTGTCGCCATTTTAACTTAAAAATATATTTTTTTGGAAATAATCACATACTATGATATAATTAAAATTAAGCTACAAGTTCTATCTGATAAAGTTATCGATCTACAAAACTAATAGGAAATGCAAACTGAACTAGTGGTGGTATGCAAAGCAAAGAAACAAAGTAAACACATAATCCGTTTAGTTGGTAGTGTTCGGAGCCGATAGTGTCGCTGAACTGTAATTAGATGCGTTTGGCTTCGGTTTCTGTTGCACGCCATAACTTTTCCAAATTCAATAACAATCCTGCAGCGCAATTATGAAGTTATCTGCAATAAATATAAGGCGTGAATTTTAAGTCTTAATTCTAGTATCGGGGGTAGCTCTACTGAAATAGGTTGTCTTTAGGTTTTAGTATGTCATTCAATGATTTTATTTCCATAGAGCTGTTAAGTAAAGAAAATCTATCTAATCATCACAAATATTAGGCATGAAACCTGATAGGTCCATATATGCTTCAAAAATATATATAAAGTATATTAGCTACTCTCAGATGTGGTCTTTTTGCAACCAATGTTGCGTTCGTCATACTGAACAAGAAGTACTAAGTTTTACTAAGAAAGAGGCTTTCTCTG
The DNA here is from genome assembly GCA_951394255.1 of Polyploca ridens. Taxonomy (NCBI): domain Eukaryota; kingdom Metazoa; phylum Arthropoda; class Insecta; order Lepidoptera; family Drepanidae; genus Polyploca; species Polyploca ridens. The sequence goes on along the minus strand of OX596264.1, from coordinate 13,862,375 downwards.
GAATGAAGAAAGAAAGTCCATTCTAGCTCCACCATAAGTATGAAATACTGTTAATATTTTTAATATAAAGTTGTTTCCCAGACACAGTTTTCCTAAGTCCCAAACTTCTTCGTAGCAAACTTAAAATTTCTCATTTAGAAAGTTTTGTAGGGGAATCATAAAATGGGTGTGTCGGACTGTACTGAACTAAATGACACGATGTTTATAACAACTTGGTGGTGCGATGCGATGAGCCGGCGCGGTGAGGATAGTTTGTAAACAGCTCGCCGACACTGTCATACAAGTTTTGTAAAATATAGCTGTTCGAGGAGTATTTGCAGTTGCGCTGGTTTGGCCCAAAAATGTACATTGTCTATTCAAAGATAGTAAACCAAATTCTTAACACATTATAAGCACTTACTGGCTGTAGTTCTGGTAAATCTGTGTGGGAAACGCACTTAAATTTGAGTAGTCATGCAAAACACTTCCACACTAGTAGAACCGTGGGAAAAACTTAGTACTATATAAAGTATTTTAAGAGTTATTCAAATAGTTATTAATCTAAAGCCCAAATAATACTTCTAACAAAACAAGCAAGTCGTTCAGTTAATTTGTAGCTCTTGTAGCAAAAAGTTTAAGTTTAATGAAATGAAATATGGCGGTAGCAAGTTGTACAAAACACGAAACAGTCAAGTGCGCGCCGCACCCGCCCGCCCTACGCCGCCCTCGGTCCGCCGTACCGAATTTGTCGATTACTTTGAAAAACTCTACAGAATGTTTCAACAATATGATTTGTTCATGAATTTAAAAGTTTTTGCTTAATATAATGACTTATTATTTCGTTAGGAATTATACTAAAAGCTTACATAGCAAGCATGTCATCCTTCCTCATTATTTCTATTAACTTTTAAAGTAAAAACTACCTTACAATACAGGTAGGTAGTAAATTCATTTTCCGTTCTGTGTATTTGTCCACCTACCTAAAAATCCAATATGATCTTTTAGGGCAATCAAAATTGCATCACCCCAGATTGCATATAAGTCAAGTATACCTCTATACCGTACATAGATGCGTCGCCGGGGCGTCAGCTTTCCACCGTTCGATCGTAGGTTCGTTTCCTGTCGCCGGTGCACGGGCTGGCGGGCGGAGCTGTCATAACTCTGTGCAGTCGACGTTTTGTTTTATTTGTGTGTGCATGCTACTCGCATATGGCAGTAACTCTGATGCACTTGTGAAGGCAGATTGCTCAATTTTAGTTTCTCTCGAAAAGAATCTCAATAGGTCAAAAGTTTAGCGTTTTGTTAACTGTGTTAAGGCCGGTGTTTGGCCACATTATGGTAGATGATTGGGCTTAGAAGGGAAATGGCTCTCAAGTGCAGCTGTCGGAACAATTCGATAGGTGCTTGGCGACAGATATTCAACTTCAGAGTGGTAGCCAGTCAGGCGGGTTCTTCGTCACAGGAACAAAGTTGTAAATGCTACAAAGGGCCTTCACTCAAAGTTCTAAGGTCATTGTACGATCGGAATCCACGTCCTTATATAGTCACGAAATCTGCAATTAAATATAGTTAATTTACATTTAATCCTGTGATTCACAAATCACAAAGCAATCATTATAACTAATGTAATCAACCCGTATTGTGTTGGGTTCAATTTATTTATAATCTGTTGAATGGTCTGCAAATAACTATGGAATACAAATGTAATCTGTCGTTTGACAAATGAACTGGATCTGCGTTCTGACGTCAAATGAATATTGTTTAAATTGGTACCTAACGTGGCGTGGCGTGGTGAGGACAAACACACTACGGATATTCACAATATGAGCTTGAGCTTTAGGTGCACGAAAATCTTGTGCTTGGTACCCGCTTGGCTGGCCCACACCCTCAAGTTGAATATCTGTCGTCAAGCAGCTATCAGTGTGTTTCGACAGATGCAATTGAGAGCCAGTTCCTTCGAGGCTTTATGTGCTTACCACCTTCGGCCACATCAACACTGACCATGGTGAGATTGTGGTCAAACGGGCTTGCTATTCAATTTCAAAGTCATAAAAAAATACGAAAAATATAATAAGCCCATTCGAAATTCAAATAATTTAAAATCATGTTGACATAACCATGATACGATACGGAAGCTAGCAGTAAAGCGATTGAACGGAGGTGCTTTATGTCAATCTCGTTGTTATTTAGTTGAATGAACGCCCGCAAACAAATCTCATCCGATTCCCATGCTAATATACCTGTATGTTTGTATTGTTACAGATTGGAGCGCGCGGGTGTCGGGGCGGCGGCGCTCCTCGCAGCAGTCGCCCGCCGCGCTGCTCGCACACTTCGACACCAGCGTGCTGCAGGTCAGTACAACACACCTGGAGCGAGATGAGTTCCTACTCGAGGGTTGATAGGAAGGTTACCGTCGAACCACGAGGTACCGACTGATCGGCGGACATGCCTTTGAATTGGCAGGTTTCCACTTTCCTTGCTGTACAAAACCTCAAAGACAGCTGGCTCTCTAGGGGAAATGCCGGAATACTCCGTTGGGTACTTGGCGACGGATTTAAGGGTGGTAGTCTACCAGGCGAGAATTTCAAAGTACTTACCACCGTGATATGGTTTCCTGACAATGTTTTCGTTCACTGCAAACATAATTTCACGGCATCTGTCGTTCATCATTGTTTCAATATCTAACACAAAACCTATGTGCCAATCAAACAAAGAAATAGTCGTGTCAACAAATTGATACCAATAAAGCACCCCAGAGGTATGAACTCAATAGAATTTCCACATCGGCGTTACCTTCCCTTGATATCGTTCCACCGTCCGCGCCGCCAGTGATCCAGTCAAAGCGATTGAGATTTAAACGAGTTATGTTTGGTGGCTTATCTCTTCCGCGCCATTAGTGTCGCGGGTCCTTTGTAAAGGTCCGCCACACTGGACTCCGTTTTCAAATTTGAATAGTGTCCGTTATGTACGCGTCTGAAATTTTTTAAGAAGAGTTAATTTTCAGTGTCCGCATATATGAGGACATTAGACTAGATAACCAGATACTTACATATAAATTAATCTTATAGGCTTTATGTGCCAATCACCTTCGGCTACATCATCACTTACCATAGTGAGATAACGGATAAAAGGAACCGCCTATATTTAACATTAAAATTAAAATATCTAAAATAGACATACTACTAACTAGTGAACTATAAACTTGCCATTTTACTAAAGCCTTCTAAGCGCCATATGCGAGTTTCTCACGTGTTACAATAAAACCCATGACTACCATTGGTTCTCTCTGTATTACGGCACGACATGCTTATAAAATGGAATATGACATCGAATTAAACTTTGTAGCCTCCATATTCGATTCGAAAAATACTCACATTTTTCAGTAGAATTTTCATAAAGTTGAAGAAGGTTGATTTTCAGTGAGTTGAATGAAATATTGTTATTCTACATGAATATTCCAAATATCCACCTTCAAAGTGACAGGTCGACGCTTATCGTCTGCCTCAATAAGCTAACCAATTTTGCTCCGCCACTTTTCTTGGCGCCTTTCAATTTTACGTGTACACTAGCGCCATCTAGTTAAGAATGTTGGAGCTAACGTCTACTTAAATAACGTCTGGGTTTTCTGAACTTAAATGTCTTTTTTTACAGAAGTTGAGGACGATTTATTCTAAATTATTTTATCTAGATGTTAATTTGAAAACACTAGTAGATTGCTGTTAAAAATTACACTGTCTCTGATTGTTTCATAAATTTTATAATCTTTTTTATAAAATGTATCGCTATAGCAGCTTAAATCGTTTTACCGAAGGATCTAATGTATTCCCGAAGGTATCTAGTATCCTGTTTTGTTTCATAGTACGACTGAAATGTGACCCGGATCATAGATCCGGGTGCGAATAAATAAAGTTACATTCTATGATGTGTTATAATGTTCAGTGTATGTTATCTTTTATTTTGACGGGTTTTAAGTTAGATAACCTGTCGTGAGTTCAATTCCCACGTAGAAGAAACATTTGAGAGTATGTGAACATGTCTTATTTTTCTGATTCTAACTGATAAGATATTGAAAAAAAAAACCTATTTCGTGTAAAAAAGCGAATAGGCTCACTTTCTCCTTCAAAGAATTTTAAAAAGCTTTTCATTAGCCTGTACATTAGGTAAATTTACCCAGAATTATGATATAGCTGTAACTTAACACCCACCTTCATTACCTGGAACGTAAACAACAACAAGGAGGTGTTGTTCCCGGTCCCCCGGGCCATATTGCTCTTGGAATTACTAAACACTCATTCACCAAAAGTTCAAATTACACAAATTGACGTCTTCAGTAAAACAGAAGTGCTCATCAAAAACTCAGTGGGTAAGACAATAGTAACTAAATCCAATTGAGCATTAAATAACGCTTCATTGCACCTAATTCCACCCACCGAGACCCGAGACCCCAGACACCAGAGCTGATCAAATAAAGTGTAAATGAGTGTCGTGTCGATAGATCGCGCCGGGACACCCAACAGTTTCCTTACAATTTCCTGCCGTTAGTTACATTGTATTGTTCTCGCTTCTCAGTTAAGCGGTATTGTTTTGAAGGCTTTATTGAAATAGAGACTAATTTTTTTTACACACATTTTGAAAATATATTTTTTCAAGTATTATATCTCAGAAAATGGCACCAAAGTAGCATAAGTATCCCAAGTCTATGACATACATTCGATCCGATTCCTGCCTCAAGTTGAAAAACAGTCGAGAAGCACTTGCGTGCCTTTGAGGCAACTTCTTTTGGAGGTTTTGTGTACACGCTATCATATCTACCGTATGAGATTGAGGTCAAACACGGGCGTATTAATAATTCTTTGCAGCCATCGAAATTCATTTAGACCATAGTCACTGAATAGCAAAAATCTACATACAAACCATCGAAACTTGAATTTAATTGTAATTTGGATGACACACGATTAGATATAGTGTCTTTGCTCCTCTGAATTACATTGTTTAGTCATTTTTAAACTTCTGTGAAAGTCGATTAAGTATGTCCCATTGTACCAAAGTTGTGTTGTTGATTGGGAAAAATTGATAATTTTAAACGACAATTCGCCAAAAGTCTGCGGAAACCGATATCTTTCAAGAGAAACCCATTGCGTGCGAGCGACGACGCGACGTTTAGAAACGATCCTGTCCCACTGTGGCCCATACGTACATATTTGGAAATGTTGCGGAAACATACGTGCGGTAAACACGTTCGGTTATGTGGCGATTATCATGAGCGGGTATTGCAGATACTTCAAAAGTATTTTTTTATGTTTATGATTTTTTGCGTTTTAAGAATCAAGATATAAAAGTCATAGTTTATTTAAAATTATGTATGAGTTTATAAAAAGAGGTGAATTATTTCGGACAAAATTATAATCTATAATTGGACTGTTTTACAAAAAACTTAAACCGACTTCAAAGTACACTAAGAAGTAATCAAATCCTGATCTGATGACAATGGGACCAAACGAGAAGTGTACCCTTTCAAATAAAAAAAGAATTTTCCAAATCGGTTAATAAATGACGGAGTTATGAGGTAACAAAAATAAAAAAAAAACATGAATTGCGAACCTCCTCCTTTTTTTGAAGTCGGTTAAAAAGTAATT
>OX596264.1:13600368-13856560 GCA_951394255.1 Polyploca ridens | reverse complement strand
GTCGGTTAAAAAGTAATTTAGTCAGTTTAGGCCCTAATAAGCCACTTATGAACGTCTCTACCACTGGTTCGGAACACATTTAATTTCAAGTCCGGCAAGAACTTAGGGCAAGAAGGGCAGGAGGTAAAAGTGTTTTGTCGACAAAAGTAAATGAAGCGCTGTGAATTTATCTCACCCGATGCAAATATTTTCTACTCGATTATCAAAATGTTCATGCGTAATGCAGCCAAACGCAATCGCTTAGAATATTCGTACTAAAGCTAACCGTAGAGCTTTCGTACACAATTTGAACAAGTATGTAGACACAAAAGGTCACAGCAAGGTTCTGTAAATCAGTATTGGAATGTGGACGTTACGGGCAGCGCGGGGCGGGAGGCGCGGGGGGGGGGGGGGGGGGGAGGGGGGGACGGTGCTGAGCTGCGGTCAGGCGACCTCGACGCCTTCTATTGAAAAGAAAACTGATCCTATTCCTATTTTCTTTATTGTTTTTAGGGTTCGGGGTTAGGGTTAAAAAAATGCGTGCGATTTAAAATTATGTAAGATGAAGATTTTCCTCTTTTGGTATGGTAACAAAGGTGGTATGGTATTTTTATTAGAATTTGAAAGTTCCTAATATACTAATATGATAGTTTTAAAATACTTCTATGCATGTGTGCGAGACTTTAAGCTTTTTCCTAACTTTTTGCACCTGTAATTTTACAGTTCCTGGAATCGTTGTTATGTATTACATATTAAATTAATCTATATCACAATCTGACTCTACCATTCATTGGTGCCAAAGTCAAAGCAAACAAATCACGCTCTGTCGGTCCCATGCACTCAAATTTTCCTTTTCTCTTTACCTAGCCAGCCTTTCGATCATCATTATTTGTATGAACATCATTCAAGCCACGTCTCTCACAATTTTCCCCAAAACATAACCTCAAATAAAATATTCCACGTACAGAACCCTGAAACGTTGTAACTAAGGTCTCGACGAAAGTGCGGCATCGTAGGGGCTATAAGAATAAAATCTTGGTCCGCTCTCGGGTATGCTGTAAAAGAATATAGTTTTTGAAGGCGATCAGTTTTTTCCGCTTCAGCGGGTCGACTGATAGTGCTGAAGTATTGATGTGTGCGTGTCTCTCGGGAAGTGGTTCCTTTTTTCCGGAATCTAGAATTGATTCTGCCATTGCTTATAGCCCTTGCGAAAGCCACGTTGAATACATGGTTTTTGTGTTGTATAACATATAAATGTTTTTTTTTGTTTACCCTTATATTTTCATTCAAAGTAGCTACGGAGATGAAGACTATTTCTTTACTGACTTAAAACAGTAAATAAACCTTTGTAAATAATTAGAAAAAAAATAGTTAAAAAAGTTATTAACTTCAGTAAAGACCTAAACTGAATTAGTTGTTTTATGATATGTGCACAGTATAAATAAATACACAGTATGTATGTATACTAAATACTGTGTATTGTAACAGATCCGCGACTGGGTGTCGGTGGAGGTGGACATGCTCCGCGCGCAGTCGGTCGCCGTCGGCGATGTCGACGACATCCTGCACCAGCTCGACAAACAGAAGGTCAGTCAACAAACAACACACATACACCTACATTTATTACACCTATGTCATTTAAGTTAAATTACCTCAGACTTAAAAAAATCTAAGCTATGTCATTTGTAGCGGATTAGTTTACAATATCACTAGTCATTTCCACGTGGTTATTTATGTCTAAGAATTGATACTAAAACGGTCACTGCGCACCTGTCTTAAGTCACAGCGCAATAAACTCCTTAGGTGAACATCAAATAAAAATCACCCCGACAGACAACAATGTTTCGATTTATAAGATGTCCTCATCATCATCATATCAGCCTGGGGATGTCCACTGCGGAATATAGGCCTCCCCCATAAACTTCCACTTCGAACGGTTTTGGGCCGCTTGCATCCAGCGGCGCCCAGCGATTTTGACCAGATCGTCGGTCCACCTGGTGGTAGGTCGTTCCGCTCGGCGCTTTCCAGTACGTGGTCGCTACTCGAGAACCTTCCTTCCCCATCGGCTATCGGTTCTTCGAGCGATGTGGCCTGCCGATGCCACTTCAGCTTACTAACTCTACGAGCTATATCGGTAGTTTTCGTTCTCCTACGAATGTCCTCGTTTCGGACCCTGTCACGTAGAGAGATTCCCAGCATAGCTCGTTCCATAGCTCGCCGAGTGACTCTGAGCTTATTTATGCGGCCAGCAGTGAAAGACCACGTCTCTGTTCCATATGTCATCACTGGTAACACGCACTGATTGAAGACCTTTATCTTTAATAATATAATATGTATGGAACTGAAAACAGTTTGAAAATGTATCGATGTAATCACAACACAATGGGTTTGTTGTTGTCTTTATTATATAGTATGGTAACTATATGTGGGAAAATTCATAAACCGCCATTAAATCAGTAGATTCCGAGTATTTATCATTATTTTCTAAGATTAATCTGCTTTGTTCTTCTTAAAACATTGTCTTGAGCTTTAAGCAAATAAGTTTTTATAAACGTTGAAGTTTAAATAATTAACCTTTTTCGTCTCGTAAATTTGTTGCGTTTTCAAGAACAGTTGATATCGTTTGTAACGCAAAGTTTCTGCGTAAGTATTTAAAGCTCGAATAACTTGGCAGCTCTGGCACGCCAACTATTTAGCGCGGAGGATCAAAGGCAGATACTGTTTACAATATGTATGAAACGAAGGGCTTATGTGAATTTTTAGAATATCAAAGCTGTTTTATTTTGTTTTGTTGTATCATTAAGTGCGAAAATTACTAAAACGCCATCTAGTAAGCCTCTACCTAACTTCTTATTTTCTCTTCTTCTCACAATGCGTATTTTTACTTTTATACGCAAATACCTGTATTTGACCACAATCTCGGTGTGTGATGAAGTGGCCGAAGGTGGTAATCACTAGAAGGGAATTGGCTCTCAAGTGAGGCTGTCGGTACACACCAGTAGGTAGCCAGGCAAGTACGCAAACGTACAAGTAAGTACCTCAAAGTCTACAAAGAACACTACCACCATGCTATGGTTTCCTTACGGTGCTTCCCTTCAACGAATGCTCAAGCTCATTGTAGGATTCGAACCCATGACCTTCGTAGTGCATCCTTGTTTACAAGAGATACTACAATGCGAAATGCCAGCAGTCCTGTATTATAATCTAATGGTTCCCAACACAGCCCAACAATTTATAGAACTAGTAATAAATTAAACAACATATTCGAATTACTCACAAGCTAATTTCCATTCAATGTGAACTCCTTTAAAGTCTATTTCACATTGAGTCCTTTTGTAGTGGGCCAAAGTTGGGTCCGTTAACAAAGATATTGAATTAAGGCGCCCGGGGCGGGATGAATGCGCGTTTGAGACGTCCCGCCCGTGTAGTGGCGTAAACAATACCGCATAGGTCGGGAGATGGATGCGATTACAATGCATGATAGTTTAACTGTTCTTGTAATAATGCAAAATGTAATAATTGTACGAGTATTATTTAAATAAAAAAAATAGTCTTATATAAAACTGGGATCATGCTGTGGACTAATTTTATTACTGTAACACCTTAAATATGATCCAAATGAATAAATTGAAATTGAGTTTTACTAGAAATGTTTTTTAAGGACCATCAAATTTTAGTCATTCGAAATGGGGATTCACCTTAATACTATTCCAATGTCTCAAAACTCATCCGCGACCCACATCACATCTCCACAGATATATGACTCCACCCACGTGTATCCAGCCTTATCATTAAGATAACGAGGAGCTCTGTTATCTGCAACCCTCGCAGAAGCCTCTCGCAATAAACACACCCTCAAAAACACGCGCCATGGCTTTGTGACATTAACTAAAGCCTTTTATTATGCTTATCTAAATACTTACTGAACGTTTATCTGTTGGCAACACTGATTTATATTTGTTGGGAGTTGGCTAAGACTATTTTTTGGTCTTTCAAGTATTAAATTAAAGAGTAATGAAGCTTTTTTTTTTAATTTAAACGGGTTTGCATTTTGCCACTGACCCGCCCATAAGGGAAGAAGACGAAGCCTAAGATGGAACACGCTTACCCAGAAGGAACCTATTGACTCTGGCCTTGAAATTGAAGAGAGGTAGTGCGTACCGTTTATTCACTCAAAGAGCAGCTCGACTGGGGAAGTACCTCCACCTTACAGAATACCGCAGCCAAATAACTTTATGTTGTGTAAAATTGTGTTACTGCGCGTGAATTAGGTCGCTAGAACTCATAGGGGAGGGAGGAAACGCGTGATGCTTCGTGTGTTGCAAGCGTCCATATGGCTGAAGTATTAACCGCTTACCATCAGGTGGGCCGTATGCTTGTCTACCGACTTAGTCGTAAAAAAATACGAATTTATTGCCGCGGCGTTAAAAAACTTGATTTAAAATATATATTGTAAGTATGATACACCTAAATACGTGATTATGAAAAAAAAAACTTGCAAAAAAAATATCTGGTATTTTCAATTACAAAATGTAATGCTAAAGCATATAATATGTACAATACTAGCCGATCTTTTAGCTCACTTAACTTCATCAACTAGCAAACCTTTTTTGCGAATTGACGTCATTATTTTTATGTATACCCTCCCGGTCTACTCGTGAAAGTATTCGGGTCGCGTGCGGATCCCGCACTCTCGCATTAGCACCCGTCCCGCGTCCCGAGACTCGCGTCCCGCGTCCGAGACGCGCGGGAATCCTATAAACGCACCAAAAACTATATTGGTCAATAAATACGCCTCATGGTTGTTAATGAAACCCGGCGTTTGATTGAAACTACAGTTTTCCCCGAATATTTGCTGTTTTAGAAGACTTTTTCGAGATGAAAAGTTGCATTTCCTTGATTGCAGTAACCAATTCATGAAAGTTAGTTGGGTCGTTTCAGTTTACTTAAGTATTTTATAAACCGGTGTTGCAAGCGTCCATAGGCTACGGTAACTGCTTACCATCAGGCGGGCCGTACGCTTGTTTGCCACCTTAGTGGTAAAAAAAAAAAAAAAAAAGAGTCTTTATGTACTTAACCAGGGTTTAATTTGATTACATAAACGTTCAGTTTAAGTTTTGAGTTGATTCTAATTGCGGATTTTTTTACGTCGTGTTCGCTCGGCCACGTTCTGCTTACAAACTTAACCATGAACTTGTATTTCTTATCTCAAAGAGCAAGTTGGTAAGTTAGTTCCGGCTTCTGACACTAGATGGCGGTGTATTAATGTTTGTTGAACTCTTAACTCTACACGATGCATGTTTACAAAACATTATTTTTTATTATAGATTGAAATGAAAATATATAAAGTATTAATTTCTGGCATTTAGTTATACCTGTCTCTAGCAATGGTCTCAGAAACTATAAAGAAACTTATAAACTTGAAAGTTGGTTAGTTGGTTCCTTTTGGGGTAGGAAAATGTTTGCATGTAACTTTTGTTGTACAAAGGAATTGGAATAGAAAATTATATAGATAACTGATTTAAATGAATTTTGGCAGCTTTGGCTGTTTCGAAAAAAACAACAAAGGGCTCTTTTCATCCCGATTGAACCGGCAATTAAATCAAAGAGCAAGAGATTACCCTAACTTGTACGTAGTATTTATATACTCTGAGCCCTAACTAATATTATAAATGCGAAAGTGAGTTTGTTTGTTCGTTTATTTTTTGGTACGCCTTCACGCCTCAACTACTCAACGGATCATTATGAAATTTGGCATGCAGATAGCCTATGCATATATATGCAGGACATAGACTATTTTTATCCCGGGAATTCGGGTGAAACCGCGGGGGAGAGCTAGTCGAGATCCGATTCAAAATAATTATATCAATTTTGGATAGAACTCACTATATTTATATACATTAATTACAATTACACGTAACGACCCTCCGCCAAACAAAAATGGGAAACCTAATGAAAAAACATACGATGTCCCATATCAAAAGGAATTTCGCAATCAATTCATCGCCAAATAACCCTATCTGATTTATTTGTTGATTGAATATGGCATATTCATAAACGTATCGTGTCCTCATAAGGAAAATCATTCACAATACCGTCCCGGCGCACGCCAACAGTTTCCTACGAGGACAAATAGCTGGGGAGTCATTAGTCGGTAATTATATCGTCATCTATCAATTGATCGAGCAAGTCGCGCGCCGACAAGATTGATGTTTCTATTGGCCTAAAATAGTTTTGCCTTCTTGATGATATTAAAACTAGATGTTACATTCAAAATATGCTTAAACTAGCAGAAATAGCTACAATTTACGTGAATATCAAACGAGTCAAGAAAGCCGTCCATTGACGCCTACGGTAAACTCAAGATAATGCGATTTCAATTAAGTCCAATTCCTGAAATAATGTAATAAAAAGGATCATTAATATTAGTAGGAAAAAAGTAGAATATAGCGCAATTCATATAAGGATTTTGTTTACTTCATTACTTTGTTTACTTTGGAAAATATGGGTGACAGTGCTACGAGTTACGTCGTAGCTTGCTACGCCGTAGACTTCTACGAGGCTACTACCGACGTGAAACCTCATGTTTTGCTTAAATATCGTTTTGTGAGTGTATTGTACGCATGCGTTACTTTTAGTGATGGGCAAGGGTCGATGATTCAGATTTCTTTACTAGAATTTGTTATGCGGTTTCACTCGGGTTTTAAATGCTACGAAAAATACGTGTAATGAAAAGATGAGATCTGATATAATTTTTTTGTTATTTTTCTTAGTTAAACTATATCTAATGTTCGTTTCGAAGATCTTTCAAAATCAAAGTCAAAGTCAAAGCCATTTATTCAATTTGGGCCCCAGAAGGGCACTTATAAATTTGCTTTATATGTTGAACTGGTGCTCAAATTCAAAAAGCATTTATTCAATTTAGGCCCTGATAAGGCACTTATGCTAATAGCAGTACGAGCAATCTTTTTATATGAAATACATTAAGTTATAAATAGCACTTTATAATGAACAATGTGTCAATATTGTCAATTCACAATTTCATTATGTAAATTGTTCAAATGATAGATACAAAACCTTTTTAACAAAAAAAAAACCGCTTAAAACAATGAAAAGCAAAAAATAATAAACCTTTTAAATTACTGAACAGAGAAAAGCAAGCTCTTTAATCTATAGAATTTTGAATATAACTTGAATTTTATAAGGTATTGCAGTCGATATAAATTTTACTGGGCACCGAATTTTAGCCATCTGTAAATTAGTAATATAGATATTCCACACTCATGACTACGAAAGTCGATTGATGTTGATGAATGTTTTGCCACTTATGTAGAAAACACCCTATTTAAAAACATGGGGTACATTTTGTCTCCTGAAAAATATGCCTACATTCCTACTAGGTTTCACTAAAACGCAAAAGCTAATAACACTTTTGACAGTACACTTTCATCGATACCAAAAAATATCGACAACCATTATCGACACACTTCCCACCACTGTTCCACCCCAACTCCCTGCAATTAGCTACGAAGGGGTGAGTACGGTGTCGGTTGCTAGGCAACGGGAACCAGCAAGCTAGAGTGCTATCATAACAGATCAGTTAGTCCGGCCGTGGATGCGATGGAGAGCGGACGTGTGATGAAATACTAAATGATGAGAACAGTACAGTTGTTAGAAGGACGGTGTTTGCTGAGTGCTTTTTAGGGTACAGCTTATCAGAGTTCGGGTTTCTTTTTTTTGCCGTAAACCTTTGTAATTTAGGTTCTTTTAGTAGTTATTTAATGTTTGTGGATCACTTGCAAGTAGGATTGTTCGTTTTCTAAAAACAAACCCATATTATACTAAAACTACAGTCATAGATTTCAAAAACCATGCGATTCTAGAATCGAAACCGATACTCCTAAACAAAAACGCATCTTATTTGATGAAAAGGTGCATCTAATTTCTATTGATGTCTGCACCATCCCATAGGAGGATGTTTTGTGATGCATGTGAAAAGTATGGATAGTTCAAATTGACAAAAATAAACATAATTTTATTTAACCGGCACAATTAGTTCAATAGACTAATATTATAAATGCATTGCTACTTTTAATTAATTTACGTGTTCCTAAGATCTCAAAATTAATATTTATCTTGTTTAATTAATTTCCGTAAAAAGCCAAAGATTTCACCACCTGAAACCTGTGGAGTACTTTTATAAAACAGCTTTCGAAATGAATATCTTTCAAACAATTCTTTTGATAAAAAACTGAAATTAATTTCAGCATCGAAAGTATCGCGAAGAAGCGTTATAAGTGTAAATATTTCACGAAATGAAGACAAAACCTTTTATAGCTCCTCTTTCATATTCGTTCCCACCTGATATTGTGTCCAGTTTGTCGAGACCTGTCTGTTCCTAATGCAATTATCTTTTATCGCCTTATGGAGTTTTCGTTGAAGAGGTGTGGGTAGTTCTTATTAAGTTGGTCTGTTACGCAGCCGAGCGGAGGTGAGGGAATCGATAAGGGGAGGAGAGGTGAGGGGGGTGTCGCCGGCCGGCATTCGAGCGCCGACCATCGAGGGAGGCGGACGTCTCGAGCTCGACCGTTCTTATCCCCATTTAAACTTTAATTGGACGGCTGCGACTGTTGAACGAATGGCGAAATTATTCTATCCGCATCCAGACAATAGGTTTTATCACTCGAGACTTTAATTAGCGATTCCTATGATTAAAGTTGAGAGTGCCCTTTATATCTTATTTAATAGTTTGTCTGAAGTTGTCAACATGGAATACGCAAAGTTGTCTTGTTAGAAGTTTTGACTGAGGGCTGGCACTGGGGGGAGTTCGTATCTTCGAGTATGATTCTTGTGAGGGCACTTCAAACTGAAAATATTATTATGGTTCGCGTGCTCCGAGTTTTAAGAGGTCTTGCATCGAAATTTTCCTTCCTAAAGATAGATGAAAAGTTTTCTTTTTATGGGCAGATTTCTCATATCGTACGCATTGGTTTTTTGTTATAATAAGACCGAGATACGTTCGTGACAAGTATTTTACATTTACTGTTTGACAGATCAATACATTGTTTTGCCTAAGTAAATGTAGAATTCTATTTTATATAGCCATCAGTGACTATAATAATAAGTCTCGACCGACATCTTGAGAGGCTCTCGCTGGGTGGCTGGGTCAAGGGTCAGATACAGAAGGCGGTATTCCTGGACACGGCGCGCATCGTCAGGAGGTTCCTCTCTCTGCAGCCCTAACCACCGGTAGCTTGGGCCCTACCCCGCTACCGGCAGCATACTAGATTTAGGTTTTTAGTTAATTCTATAAAAATATTGTATATGAAACATATTTATATATAGGATTCGTTAGGTACAACTATGTAATCATGATTTCATCAGAGCACAGCGGTATCGCCAACATCACTTCACTTTGTGATAAGTACTCCAATACGCCCTCATAGTTTATTCATAACATTTTCTCGGTAAAAGGAACCGTTATCACAATAACAAGTAATAAATATGTAATTATTTCTTGGAAGCAAGCACCTAAGTAATTGAATGAGGACAAAAGAGAATATGAGAGCCTGATATATATTTAGCACAATATAATAGTATGTGAAAATATTACGCGAAGAGAAAATATGATGTCGGCGTTGTGTAGCTTAGGAGTTACTTGTTGAACGAGACATGTCTTGTATTCGAATATTCAGACTCATGTCATGCGAGCATTATTTGTAAATAGTCATCGTGATATCTCTATTTTTTGTACATACATTTGACTATTGCATTCTTTTTGGATTTATTGGAAACTGGATCGTCAATTGTTTAAATTTTGCTAACACAAACTCAAGAAGGTGCAAAAACGGTTGGCAAAATATATTACAAAGAATAATAAATAAATATCCTGGGACTTTCCTCACACACGGTCATCTGATCCCAAACTAAGCAGAGCTAGTACTATGGAAACCAGATAACTGATATAATACATATACTACTTTTTGTTTGTAAATACATACTTAATATACATAATGACACCCAGACTCATGACATACGGATAAGTTTATGCACACAATGCATGTCCTGGGTGGGAATCGAACCCACGACCTGAGGTGCGAATGGTGGAATCTTAACCAACCGCATCTGGCCCGTCATATTAATTTATAACTTTTGACTATATCAAATTAAAATTCTGCAAGGATAACTTTTCTCGTAGTTTTGTGAACTATAAATAATTTTTTTATGTGACACTTCTCAGCACACTTTATGTGCTCAAAATCAGTGGTTATTATTTGTTATTTTACTTTATGTAATATACAATTAGCTTTTTTTTTAGCTTTTTTTTTTAACAGCTTCATTATAAACACACAAACTATATAAAGAACGCAGTCTGCGAGCTCGATACACCCATAATGAAGATATTCGCGGTGCAGCCGCTAATGACTTATATTTAACGAGCCGCCCACGCTCAATATGCCCACTTCCTTCTCCCTCCACGCAACTACGTGCTACTCATAGACAGAAGATGCGCCGTGCCTAGATGTTTTTAGTGTCTTTATTTCTACCACGGTCTCATCATGGTTAGAATATAATAGTAGTTTAAATGTAACCAAAGGTGGTTATGACAGGAAGCAGGTCAAGCAGGTAAGGAACTGGCTCCTTAGTGGACTGCCTGACCACAGTATAGATGCTTGGTGACAGATTTCCATCTTATTGGGTGGTAGCTCGGCAGGCGGGCTTTCTTTATTTTATTTGGGAACTTATATAAAACTTAACTACCAAAGCAACTGGTCTCGGAAGTCTTCATATCCAAAGATAAGGTTTTGTTACTTATTGAATAATATTAATGTTACAGTAAAATTGATTATCGAGTTTAATTTACTCACAGATATTTCCAGATCTACCAGTTTAACATGGCATTAAATTGAGGTTAACCTCGTTCAATAGCCCGTGTTAAATTTGACATGCCATCAAATATTATAATTGGGGAAAGATCAGAACATTTCATGTGTTCAATATGACTTAATTTCACTCAAAATCACTTTAATTAATTTTTCCGATCAACTATGAAAAACCAAACCCCACTCTCTCTCTCTGGATGAAGCGGTTTTCACGGATACCCAGTAGATATAAAGTTGAATTCATTAATGTTTTATGTTTGAATCTTTCATTGTATTCTGAATAATGAGACAAAAAAATAAGGGGCTCAGAACCTCTTATATACGCGGGTGGAAAAGGCTATTACATGAATTCTAAAATTGTGACAACACTCAGTCGTATTTAAAAAGTTCAATGCCTCAAAATCGGAACTGTTGTTTTAATAATAATATGTATTAAATACTAATGGTATTTATTGAGTGAGTGATCCAGTGTTGACCACAGATTATGTTAATCAGGCTGGAGTGCTAAGCTGCTCGTATGGGAATGTTAATTGTGGTTTGCACGCGCCGCGTCATTATAAATGTTCTGTCGAGCTCTGATGTTCATTAGTACAGGTTTTTGCAGATTCGGGAACGTATCTACAAAAAGCTTATATAATAGGCTGGTATATTTTTGGTTCAAATAATATATATGCTACATAATTTTTTTGATTCGTTAAATTTTGGACTTTTTATTTTATCTTGTTTTTAGTTTGTTTCCAGCCATTTGAAATACTTTGTTTATGTTATCATTTATAACGAATGTTGTGAAACCTTAAAAAGTTGTACATTGATCTCATTTTCAATTATATAGTTTTAAGATTATTTTTAATGTAACAACTACTGGTTGTCCTAATAAATAAATAAAAAAAAAATAAAAAAAAAATTATAGTCTTGGATTAAAAAACAAGAGCAGACAGAGTCAGTGGGATATAGCGCTACGCTACGTCAGCTGACACTGATTGCTTGATTGAGCAAGTGGTGTCGTGCTTAGTTTTCGATTTATTAATCCCCGGCTGTACCGTATCTTTCCTTTTATATTTGAATCTAAGTTATATGAGTCGGGGAAACGTAGTTGTTATTCTAAACGCTGTGGGTTGTATATCGTATCGTCCTATTTTTGTTTCTATTCAATCACAAAGTATACAAAGGATTATTTGATCGAAATATTCCGTTTAGAGACAAGTCATTGATACTCAGTTCCTTCGTACCCTCTTTGTTACACCGTCTGTTTCGACTGTATTTCAGAACTTCGAAATTTGAAACACCGATCGCCTTTACTACAAATGTTCGTGTGTTCGAAAAACGTTGGTTCGAATGTATGCTAGCTATTGCGAAAAACTAGCTCGAATATTCATAAGTTCGAAATATGTTAGTGCGAAAGTATGCTATTGCGAAAAACTTTAGTTCGAATGTTTTTCATCGCGACGTACCTTAAAAAGAAAGAAATAAGCGAGGGCCGATTGTCAACGTGTTCTCATATTCAAGTACCGGTATACGCATATGTAATTCAAGCGTAAAATCTTCCATTATTAAATATTTTTTTAACCTTACATGTACACACGGCTACAGATCAAGCTATACGTTTCCAATATAAGCTGACCTCTCATTGTACGGAAATCCTATACAATGCGAGATCAGCTTATACTGGAAATGTATAGCTTGATGTGTTGCCGTGTGTACGTCGCAATGAAAAATATTCGAACTGGAGTTTTTCGCAATAGCACACTTTCGCTCTAACGTATTTCGAAGTCATGAACATTCGAACTAGAGTTTTTCGCAATAGCATACATTCGAATAAACGTATTTCGAACTCATGAATATTCGCACTATAGTCAATCGGTGTTTCGAATTTCGAAGTGCTGAAATACAGTCGTCTGTTTCATACTTCTACGTAGTGATCACGGTCGAACGCAATACAATATACACAGCTTCTACATATATATTTAGTAGGGAATTGTAACTCGTACCTTCTTTAGGACCCCTCCGGCTCTATCGAGACCCCTCCTCAGTGTCATGTCAATGTCTTGTAAATGAAGCTCATAAAAATGTATGTTGCGATGTCGGCTCATTAGTTCAATATAACGCTGGAGCGTCGCTCGCGCGTTTTTACTTAATTGTGTCTTAAAGAAGGAATCTCGTAATACAGTGGAATTATACTTGACAAGTATGTAGGTATATATAGTTGTTACATATTTTGGTACTAAATAGGAAATGTAATGTAGTCGTCTATTGCCTTATATAATCTTAAATTAAAACATGCTGACCTAATTACAATAAATATGTCATATAAATCGTCAGGAAAATAAAATCATCATCATCATCAGCCTATAATGTCCCACTGCTAAGCATAGGCCTTCTTTCAAAAATTAGGGTGAAAGGGAATGGGCAATACTCCACCACGCATGCCCACTGCGGATTGGTGGAGGTAGGCTAGTGGTCAACCTACTGTTAGAGTTTTCAAGCCGCCTAGTAGGTAACTAGCTTAACGACTATCACAATTAAGTGATAACCGGGACCAACGGCTTGTACCATACGTGCCTTCCGAAGCACGGAAACGCTCGATTTGAAATACCACTAGGCGGTCACCCATCCAGGTACCGGCCACGACGGTGATAGCATAACATTTCCGGCTTATCATGGTGCACCACGAGCTAAAACAAAATGTTTATTGTTAATATTTAAATCTATGTTAAAATTTAAATAAATAAATAAATAAATATCCTGGGACATTTCCTCACACACGGTCATCTGATCCCAAACTAAGCAGAGCTTGTACTATGGAAACCAGATAACTGATATAATACATATACTACTTTTTGTTTGTAAATACATACTTAATATACATAATTACACCCAGACTCAGGACATACAGACATGTTCATGCACACAAATGCATGTCCTGTGTGGGAATCGAACCCACGACCTGCGGCGCGTAAGGTGAACCTTAACCAACTGCGTCAACTGGCCCGTGAAAATTTAAATTTGATTGAATAATTATATAATAGTTCTATGGAGTACCTACCTAACAATTCTACTTATTTTCATAACAATTGTTAGTATGAATATTCAAACATGTTATTGTAATATTTCCGCTCGGTTACCCATCCGCGGTGCTCGGGTACGTTTGCCCGCGCGTCAGCATCCGCGTCAGCTCCCGCGCCTGTTCCCGGGGGACGGGCAACTAAACATTTATATCCGACGTCAAATCAACACCACCTTGTTATGACTTGTTTCATTTTAAATGTTGCTTTATTTGCTGGAACTGTTTGACGTGCTGAGACAATAAATAAATAAATAATATTTGTTTCTATTACAAATATAGATTTATGTATATCTTGTGAAAAGCGGAATCTCTTTCGCCCTTCCATATCTACCGATAGCTTTTTTATTGTGTTGAAACGTAGGCCCATCTACCATATAGAAAATTACCTCTACATGAATTGATATAATCCTAACTTATCATATTATAAATGCGAAAGTGAGGTTTGTTTGTTACGCCTTCACGCCTGAAATTCTCAACTAGTCATGATGAAATTTGGCATGCAGATAGCCTATGCTATGGAGAAGGACATAGGCTACTTTTTATCTCGGGAACGCGGGTGAAACCGCGGGGGACAGCTAGTCATTTATATTAATCGAATATCAGTTGAAGGCTTCGAACTTCTTGTTTCGACATTCATAGTGCTTCCTTAGGTATCAAAGAAATGCTTTAACTAAAATAAACATTCAACACCTAACATATTTTATTTCTTGGAATAACTTTTGTGGTGTGATACAAAAGAAAATAACAAAACACATTTTTCTTTTTATATTAAACTAGCTGTCCCCCGCGGTTTCACCCGCGTTCCGGGATAAAAAGTAGCCTATGTCCTTCTCATACCATACGCTATCTGCATGCAATCATGATGATCCGATGAGTAGTTGAGGCGTGATGGCGTAACAAACAAACAAACTCACTTTCGCATTTATAGTATTAGTTAGGATGAGCCATTTGTTTGGCCAGACACCCGCCCTTAAAAGACGTGACGAAGCCTAAGACGGCGCAAGCTTATCCATCAGAAATTACCCAAAAAAAAGCCATAAAGTAAGAGTCAGGAAACACAGACGTTGCAGTTATACCCAACTAATTCTACAATCATCAACTTAACCAAATCCTTCCCACATTTGGAATGCTTGCAACAGGGTTCATGTACACGCCTCTAATATATAATTCCTTGTGTGAATTACCCAGTATGATTGTACATGCATACATGAGGTGCTCCAAGGTGCTCAGGGCTAATTAATCATTCACTCTTGTGTAATGTGCCCCGACTTTGCTCTGGATCATCTCGCGCGGAATGTTAGATTCGTCGGATATATGTTTTGTGAAATATAAAAAAAATACATATCAGACTTATAGAAAAAGAACGAAATACCATAATTTCTATTAGATATATAAATAAATATATAGAAAATAAAACATACTTATAGGTCATGCAGAATAAAAGTTTGTAAAAATCAAGAGAGGTTTATTTGCCTTGGGCTCTCAAGTGGCGAGCTCCCACCACACTAACCGACGACCTAGCCAGAGGTCTTGGGAGCAACTGCATGTGCTTCTAAACCTTGATGGTAGAAAACTATGAAATACGCTCTTTTTTTTGGCTTCTTTAGGCTATAAGGAAAAAACAGTCCGGTTGCTTTTGCACCAGAAGACATTGAGGGCTCGAGTAACCACTGGACTAAATATCCTCTCTCGTACTTCCAGGGCGTACTCCGCGAGTTGGAACAGAAGAAACCTCAGCTGGACGAGCTGCTACATACTGCTGAGAGTCTGAAGGGCACCGAGAATAGGCAGCAGTTACATGGGAAAGGTCAGTCCTTCACTTATAGCTACTTATGATTATTGATAATTATTTGGTTCCCATAGCATACCATTTCTGTTAAGTTTGGATACAGGTGACTTTTTGTGAATAATCTAGATTATAATAATCTCGGCTCGTAATATGTTGACTTGTTACAAGTTTGAAGGAGTCCTTTTCGTGGGTAACTTTGTAGCTTGCGTATTTTGACTATAAACTTTATTTTATTAGGACTTTTGAAGAATTTCTATGTTTAATTTTACATAAATCATGTCGCAAAATTGAGTACGAATTCGTTAAATTAAATGCTCATTTACAATTTTAATTATACTTTAGCTTTTACATGTTTGAAATGTCGATCGTCGTTTTTATATAAATCCAGGATTCTCTGAGCAAAAAAAGTTGATTAGTATTCTTGCTCAATGACAATTTTAATTAAAACTTGGAGTAAAAAGTTTGTTGGAAGTTTCCGCATCTAACTAATAATAAACTTTCGAAGTTTTAACTTATTCTTATGATCCTATGTAAAGCATATTTGATCTTTTAATTTAGTAATAAAAAGAAGAACTAAATTCACTACTACTGTAAATATTCATATACAAATAATATATATAAATATAGCTGTCTCGAGCGGTTTCACCCGCATTCCCGTTTAAAAAAATGGATATAATACTGGGGGATAATGTAGCATCCTATTAGTGAAAGAATTTTTCGAATCCGACTGGTAGTTCCAGAGATTAACCCATTTAAACAAACAAAAAAACTCTTCCGCTTTATTATATTAGTATAGGTGTATGCTTTATTATTATTGACGCCAAGAACGTGAAAGCCATAACACAAAACTTCGGACAATAACTCTTTCTATTCTATTATACATAAAAATAACCTAAATATCCCTTACACCTAAACTTTGCAGACATCCCCGACTTTTAAACGATTATAGACCATTCTTCGGAATCGTTCTAATCGAAACCCATTAAAAAGTCTCACAAAAGGAAGTACCTCGTTGAGGAACAAAGTGTTACAAATGTTAAGTAAGGAGTAATTTGCGAGGACTCGATCAGATTAATGGTCGTAGGATATTGTAAGGCGATTCAATCGCTTTTAATTTATTAGAAAATACTTCCATTGATTATTATGATATGCACGATATTGGATTTTTTGAGATGTCGTCTTTTGAATCGAGTATGTATGAAATCTCTTTCATATTTTACTTTATCGTTATAAAATTTAAATAATTTATGTTCCTTTTTTCATGTCAATGTGTCTTTTTTACTTTTCACCTACGACTGTACAAATTCAACACGATAACATGCTATAAACTAACATAATTTTACAAAATACATTAGAATTGCGGAGAGATTTGCCTTTCATTACTTTCCCAAACATTCTTTGGAACCAGTTATTAAATTAATTTAATATATCATTGGCCCGAATTCTGTTGTTTACAACTAAACTAATTTTAATCTCACTATGTCTCTTTGTAACAAAGAACATAAGAAAAGGATGTAAGAAATTTAGTCTTGTCCAATTAGTCCAATGTTTGTTTTCAACATAAATTTAGTCGCCATCTATCGCGGTTACGCCTAAATACACGCAAAATAAGATGACAAAGATTAATTTGACAGCTTTAAATATATTCTATCCTTTTTCAATAATGTTCGTAAGAAAGAGATGAGATGTGACTTAAATTAGTTTAGTGCGATTTACAATAGAATCGGCAACATTGCCTTATTAAATACTTGCCTAGAAGACAATAAATTAAATAACTAAAAACATAATCAAGAAAACCATAGAATAGAACGTTATTATCAGTGTCGTGTATGATTTAGTTGGTTATTAGTCGGACCCTGTATATCCATGGCATCCTGTGTCCTGTGTTATAGAGCCTAACTTTACCACAATATTGTTACAGTCTCCTTGCAAAAACCATATTTATTGAACAACAAACGTGTTCAACTTGAGACGTGGTTACAGAAGTCACCCGTATTGACTATTGAGCACGTCAAACAAACCCCACGTTAACCTTGTAACCGGGAGTCCCCCTCGCCCTCATGTCACCACCTCAGTGACTTCCACTCTTATGAGCGACCCTTTAGTAATACTATAAAGGACTCGTAGTGTCTGTTGTGTTATTAGTTACATAATGTAGCTTTGAACGTCTAATAGTCCATTTTCTTTATTTGTGGAGGCCCTGTTTTGGTATGAGAATTTTCTGAGGATAGTTTGAAAGGGATTGATTCAAATTCATTTTTGTCCTTCGCAGGCAAATATAGTTAGTTGATTCTAATACTCTAATACCGTTTCGGAAGGTTGCATTTGATGAGAAGATCTGGCAATAAACTCAGAAATTATCTTTTCAAGGGAAGAGTGGAAGAGAAGAAAAGGGTTGTTGATGGAAGGATGAAACATATTGCGTCAATCTCAAATGAGTTAGGGATTGTAATTCCTCATCAACATAAATATTGCATATAAACCTTGGTATTTTAATAGACATACGTTAACATAAAAATAGCAGAGTATTTTTTTAATAAGAATGTCTCTATTTTCGTAACAAGCAATTACTTACACCATGTACAGGCTGAATATTGCCAATGCTGCCAACATAACCGTCTACTTATACTCTAGCCAGCATCAAGAATGCATCCCTTATATCCACACCACCGCTACTACTTCCAAATCTGCACCATATTCCTTACATATAAAATTCAATTTCCCACTACTTTACATTAGACAATAATCTCTGAACGTGGAGCGTTGTAGAATAAACTTTACGAGTTGGAATATAGAGTTGATTATCGTGTTGCTGCGTAGTTAATAGAAGTAATATTTAACAAGTAAGCGTTGCCTTAGAAGGGAATATGAATCAATTTATTCCCCGGAACAGGGAATTATGGACACTTGGAGAATTTCGTTTGTGAGATTCATTTCGCAACCGGCGCGCCGCTCTCAGTGAGGATTATTGGTGTCTAGTGCTTTGCTGTTATTGCAAGATTGTGCTAGACTGGATTATGGCGGGCTCCCTTCCAAAACAATCATATTGAAATTTATTTTGATTATATTTCGGCATGAAATTATTCGGGTCGGTTGGCGGTGGATATCTAAACTGCCACGCTACGGTCTTGGGTTCGAATCCCATCCAAGACAAACATTAGTGTGCATGAACTGCATGTCTGTTATAGATCTGGTTTCCATAGCACAAGCTTTGATTGATGGTATGAGGAATGTCCCAGTTTTATTTTCATTTTATGAATAAAATATTAATTTTTTAAAATAGTCTGTGTTGAAACTCGTAGCATTGCGTAGAGGCTACGAGCTACGGGCTACGGAGGGTCGTAGCGCTAAACAGGACGAGGGTCGTAGACGTCGTCTACAAGTGAGCTGCCTTGTAGTGATGGTTATCAGTAATTTAACGTTATCGATATCGGTGTTATTTATTTTATTTAAAACGTAAATAAATAATAATGTCCAAATATTGGGTCCATTGTTGTTTGATACCTTTATGGTTTAAATGGATTAAAGAAGGATTATTTAACGTACGTTTAATCAACTATTTTGATTAGATATCCAGTTATTGGCACAAAAGGGAAAGCATTGAACTTTTAAATATGAAATACATTATTTATTTTAAAGTTCTTTGTAATATGTGTCTTGCACAGTTACCTAGCAACGACATCACATAATTATACCATATATCGCTCAAAAACTTTTACAAACATTTCCAAATTAGCTACCTGAAATCTTACTTTACCCATAATTATCGACAAAATAAGACACAGCACTACTCCCTTTGAGGCTTGGCCGACGTGTAAATATGAACAAGCACCGCGGCGCGACGCGGCCGACACGACTGCGGCGCGGTGTGGGGGAGGGGGGGCGGTCAAACCTAGCATTCCCCATTACTTGACTGCTTGTCCCATAGTTCCATTCAGCCGCTGACGGCTGTTTATACAACCTGATGTGTTTGTTCCAATAATAACTTGCACACGACCAAATGGTCTTCAAAACTGTTGTAGAATAGATGCTAGAAATGCTAAATTTTTGGAAGGATTTAAATCTGTTTCTGAGATAGTTGATCTAACTAGATAGTAAAAAGGATTACTTATGATTAATTGTAGTGGCTGATATAGACATAATAATATCATTTTAGATACATATGTGAACTTCTTGCCAAAAAATTAATGGAGTCTACAACTTTTTTTCGATAAACATTTATATCACATGTACAACACTTAAATTCTGTTAACATCTCACAAACCTCCATACAGTCCCCAGAACATAATATGATGCCATTATTTCACACGAGAGTACATTCGCGAGCACAATACATAATCACGACTCATAATTAGCGTAATATTACAAATTAGCGCGTCTGTTCAACAGATGATTAAATTAATATAATTTATGTAGCGGTTTGTAGACGCACGGCACTATTAATAATACTTTAATATGAAATTAAATATCAATTATATCTATACAGTACCTATATAAAAAGGATGATGTAGTGTTTATTTGTTAATTGACCAATCTCGAGTGATGAACTGGCCGAAGGTGGTAAGCACACAAAGCCTATTAGAAATCTGGCCCTCAATTGCAGCTGTCCGAACATACCGGTAGGTGTTTTTTTTTACTGTTTATAGGCCTTTGTTTGACCGCAATCTCACCATGGTATGTGATGATGCGGCCGAAGGTGGTAAGCACACAAAGCCGAGAAGTAGCTGGCTCTCAAGTGCAGCTATCGGAACACACCGAAAGGTGCTTGGCGACAGATTTTGACAACTTGAGGGTGGTAGCCAGCCAGGCGGGTACAAACAAAGTACCCTACCATGGTTATGGTGCTATGGTTTCCTCACGATGTTTTCCTTCACCGAAAGCTCAAGCTCATTGTAGGATTCGAACCCGGGACCTTCGTCTCGGTATCCGACGTCACTACCACTGAGCTATCATCGCCTTAATCAGGTGATGCTGGTTTGAAGCGGTCATGATGATCACACAACTGTCTCATGTTTTTGTATACAAATCCTTCCAGAAAGCAAACATGGAATAGCATTTATTCCGTGTTTTCTTTCTAGTTTCTTAAATTTTAACATCAGAAGTGAATCTTCATTTCTTGACACTCACCTATATCATTCAAGTTTCATTAATAAACTTCCAACTGTTATAAACCTTAGGTTTATTGACTTAGAGAATTAAACCTCAATTGCAGTGAATAATCGATGCTTGTTTTGTTCTCTAATCTAGACTTGAGAAACAACAAGTTTATACATAAAAGCGGAATACACCCAGACACTCCCCTCTTGCATACAAATATAGGAGCGGCGAAAATCGAACCCGTAATCCACTGCCAAATGTATAGAAGTTCACAAATATTCGTAAACTATTCCTACGAGTCATCAAATTAACTTGATTAATATGGTTATTATCAGTAAAAGCGCCGCAGAAACAAACACGATCAAATTGCTTCAGCGAACGATGAAATAATAACAATTATCTTTCGGCTATTCATCCCTTTTTGTTTAATTGAAACTTGATAGGTCTATTCAAAATGTCTGTTTTAAAAATAAATAATAAAAGTGATTTTTTTATTCAACAGTCTGCAACTGAAGAATTTTTTTGATCAACAAATTGTTGACGATTATTTCTTATATGTTAGATTAGTTATATAAAGATAACGATCAAACCAACCTTACGATGTTAACATTAGTACTAATTCAGCGTATATCCTAATTTCTATCTACCTTCGTTGTAATCTACAATAAGGTCCATCTCAACTAATGAGCTTGGCAGCCTTGGTTCGTCACGCTCACAATTCACACGCGTGGCGTGGCCGTGGCGTGGCGTAGCGTGGCGTAGCGTGGCGTAGCCGTAGCGTGGCTGTGGCGCGGAGGAAGCGTGATCGTTAACCTATTTCGTCGTGGGACTAGCTAGCGGGGCTGCAGGGTTGCCGTGTCGGGAAATATGTCCGTTAAATTGCTATTTTTTGGTACCTTACTTGTGTATATTTTCTATGGATAGATTTGTGTTATGTTCTTCCTACTGTCGTTTCATTTGGTTTCGATAGTTAGAGGGGAGAGACTCTGATCCATGTCGAACTAACTGGTTATTGAAATTACTTCGTATCTTATATAAATATTGCAAAAAGAAGCATATACAACTTTACACCCCGTTTAAAAACGCGTTCCCGATATACAAACTAGTCTATATTCTTCATCTTCCGCTACGACGCCATAAAATACAAATAAATTCACTTTCCTATATAAATTATTTCTAATTGTAAATAACTTCACGATGTTTCCCAGATTTTTTCCGTAAAACTACAAATAATGTTAGTAGCCAGATGGCAACCCCGGCGGGGCGGGCGCCCTACGTCAGTCGCCGCCCGCCTTCGCGAGAGCCCGCACGCGCGCCGCCCGCCATGTCCCGCGCATATCAGAGGCCTATAATAAAACATATCAATGCTTTATAATTATGTATCCTAGTGTCATAGTGTTAAGGTGTATTTTACAACGAACCGTGAGTGCGCAATCAGTGCTTTCCATGTTTTGTGATGAGTCAAGATTCGTATTGTTAAGTTTTCTTGATTAAGCGTTGGTATTGTTGTTATTTTGTGTGCCTTCTGCTACCGGTACCCAAAACAGATACCATAAATAATGGTGTCCAGTGGTTCATTCCATGTGGTCACCAACTCAATAATTATTACAGTAAAAACATACGTCTAAATATATACATATTGCATTACTAGAAACATACACCTGTCGTACAAACAATCAAAACAATATTTTAGTGTAAAATAACTTGTTGCTCAAACACTTTAAAATCCAAAACTGATTTTCATAAAAGCCTAAAATTATCTCTTAAAAGCCTTAACTCATTCAGCAAGTGTATATCAATTTTAGAAAGGCCTCTATATACGTGCTTCATGTTCGAAGCGCCTCCTCCACTATCGGAGATCCTTCACTAGGATTGTTCGAACAATCCTGCACTATTGGACGTAATCCTTACTGCTACGGAATTAAATAACCTTTTTGAATGAGAGCTCATTCATTAATCTACTGCATTTACTGAAGCCTTTGAATAGGAGCGTTAATTTAATGGGGTCAGTTTTTGAACATAGATAGTTAAGTCTAAATATAAGGTAACTTTTTAATTACTGGGTTAAGGTAAATTACATTACGCGTTTGCAATGTTAAGCAATTTTCTTTGGTTTCATTATTAGCCTTATAATATGACTAGCTTTCGTCTTTCGGTTGGGACCTACGTGTCAGATGGAAATAATGAGTAATCGTGAATGACAGCTACTTGATCTTACAGATCAAAATCTTTATATATACCTAAGTAAATTTACTTGAAGAAGATATGAAATTTGCTGGGAATATTCATTGAATACTCTTGAGGTCCAATTAGAAATGATATCCTAAAATTGGTAAAATTGTGTGAACAGGGTTACTTTTCAAAGGGTAGCCTTTTCAGAGGTACTCTTAGTTATGAACAACTTTTATTATGGGACCAATTCTGAAATCACAAAAAAAAAAAATATCTCATACATTTTGATCGTGCAACATCGATCTTTATTTTGCGCGATTTCCGAGATTATTCCATCGTAAAAGTCGTTATAATCATCATTAAAAAAACCTCTTATAAGTGCCTCGTATAAAAACTTATAGTTTTTCATAGGTTCTGGTTTCCATAGCAGGCTCTGTTTCGTTAGAGTCTGATGGCAGAGCGTAAAGAAATGTCTTAGAATATTAATTTTAAACTGGCTTTTCACCCCGCAATTCTACCTGCGATTACCTAGTTTATCCCCATAAGGTTTCCACTCTTCGTGCGCCCCTACGATACTCAAGGAATGCTTCCACATTTCAAATCTCTTGGTCTACCGGTTCAGGATGTGGGTTCTCTGGCAGTCAGACGGCTAGGGTACTGCATTATTAACATAGGACGATTTTGGCAATTTTCGACTCCGTCTACATCGAGCTCCCGGGCTCCCTTCTTACGAAAGATTTTGTCTAGTTATCAATTCTGTTATTGCACGATAATACAGAAGATTTTTTACAAATAATTGTAGTAAGATGTGAAATAAATGTATGTAGAATATGTGACAGCAGCTTTTAAGCTCGAGGAAAAACGATATATCAAGTAATTCAAATGTAAAATTTACTAAAAATATCAACGTAATTGTAATAAACGCATCAATTACGTAACATACGTACAAATCGATCAAACGCCGGATTTGTGCTGGTATGTAATTGCAGGGGTATATTTCTGGACTTGGCACTCGATGCAGTTGTTCTAGCGTGCAGATTAGGGCACTGGGTCCACGTCACGATCATGTGAAAACCTGAATAAGGTAAATAAGTTAAACATGTACCCATTTAGCACTGTGATGTCCTACTAATATGATGAACGTTTCTGCTTGTTTGTAACTCAATCACGTTGTAGTTCGAATTGTTTTTATCTCTACTACAACATAATAAGCTTTGATCCACGGATTCTTTATATGGACGTTAATATCTGGAACTACAGATAAGTAAAATGTAATCTACGGCGCATGTTACAAGTACATTATGTCATCTACTTTAGATTTTATTATTTTGTTTGCAATACATCACTCAATGCAAACAAGATCGGTAGAAAACACTCTTAGCTGTTGAAAAGTGATTGAATAAAGTGACGTAATAAATGCTGTGCGTATCTTTATTATTATTTGAATTATATGCAGATAAGGCTTGTATGGTGGTAATTTTTTTGCAGTAGGTACTAGCCTAGCTGGTTCCCCCGAATCTGTCGCCTAACACTCCGTAGCGGTCCTATTATTCCTATTCTTATTATTTAGCTCTTTACTAGTTCTTCACCATCCCACAAGGGGTGGCTTTTCCAAAATCCTTTATTAGTGGATTATAAAAGCAACCTGTATGTATCAAGTTCTGTGCAGCGGTTTGAGCTCTGGGTTCATAGATCAGTCAGTCAAGACAAGTTTTTTTTATATACGAACATCTATAATTAAAACCTCAAAATACACAAGCACGTAATATAAACGATATTTACTACCGCACATCATGAATATGCAATGCTATTTAACTACTTTGAATACGAACACTTTGACAGTGGCTCTCTTTGATTGTTTAATGGACGCATAGAATGCGCGTGATGCGCTGAATAAGAGCTCAATTGAAGCGTTTATATAACTATAATATTGTATTATTTACCTTCTTTAGATATTATTCATAATGTACATTCAATTCAATAAATAAATCGCTTTTAAAGTGGATATTTTTGATTTATTGCATTAATTTTAAGTGTCCTACATTTGAAATTCTTATCAATAAACAAATAAATGATTGGACCATTGTATATTTGTATGACGTTTGGAATGCAAAACGAATACATAAATAAATCTACTGCCATCCTCCTCGTGCGTAAGTCACAAAATCACATCTATCTATATATATAAAATTCAAAGTCCTGACTGACTGACTGACTGATTGACTGATATATCAACGCACAGCCTAAACCACTGGTCCTAGAGACATGAAATTTAGAGGGTATATTCTTTGTGAAGAGTAGATATCCAATAAGAAAGGGTTTTTCAAAATTCCAACCCTAAGGGGGTAAAATGGGGGATGAAAGTTTGTATGAAAGTCCATCAGTTTCCAAGTTAGGATCTTCAAATTTTGTTTTTAGGCTGAAGATTGAAAATAATTTATACGTGTCTCAACGTTTTTAATAATTCTACCCTCGAAGCGGGATGAAGTTGTTTTATTGTAGTAGAAAAATATGTCATTTGTTTCCTGTAGGCCAAGTGGGCGAAGCCGCGAGCAGAAGCTAGTCTCATATAGGCGCTTTAAAACTTAATAACTTGAAACGCAAGAAATATTCATTCTAATATTAATGTATCGGGTCTATTCGCGCACAGATTATTACCAAAGTTCACTCGTGACCACGATCAATGCAACTCGATCGAAACGTCGAGGTTAGTCAAAATTAAATTTTGATAATAATCTGTGCGCGAATAGACCCGATACATTAATATTAGAATGAATTTAGTTCGCGAAAGCTTAAAAAGTACTACAAGAAATATTCGTTTAAAATTCAAAATGGGGACCATCCACCATGAGTGTATGCGTGTCAGCTTTATGTTGGTCACGTGTAGGTACTAATAATTTAAGCATGAGATGAAGTCGGGATATGTTTTTTATGTTATCTATGCTTTTAATAAGGGTAGGTCTCGGTCACGTACTTCATTAATTTAAGCCCCAAAAAAGGGTTTTACGTTTTTCTAATTTCAAATCGTTGACAAGATGAAACACGGGCCAAATGTATGTAGACATCACCGTCTTTGGATATTCTACTTTGTGTGTGTATATTTTGTTACTCAATCACGCTGTAGTTTTAGAGGAAATTTAGTAAATAAATAGATTATGCCCTGGAATAAAATATACGATACGCATAAAACTCCAAGCAGGAATTCTAACTATAAATCTAAAAGGTACTCATATAAAAATCAATTGCTGTTCGTTAGTTTCACTATGACTCAAAAACGGCGTTACCGATTTGAATATTTTTCAGTGAACCCGAGTGGTTTAAAAAAAAACATTAATTTTTTTGGTGGTACGAAACGTAGTTCACTGGGTCAACTAGTATGCTTATACATTTAAAAATCTCAAGACAAAATGAAAATATTCAAATTATCAATCAAAACTAGCTTACCATAAAAGTTGTATCAGAATAAGCAGTGCCATTTGAAATTAACAAAGGCGTATTGAGAAAGTATAACTTTATTTCTAGTTATTAACAAGATTCGAATAAAAACTCAATTCAGTATGCTCTGGTTGATATCAGAATTCCTTATAAGTTCTATTAAAACTACTCGTAAAAATGTAAGTGCAAGTAAATGGTCGAGAGATGATTTATCGAGAGTGTTCGGCGCAGGGTTGACAAATCAAAGAGTTTTATTCATAAGTAAAGCTATACACTTGTCAGGGGAAGATGAAGTTGTCTCGGTGTATACTTCGATATTCTTGTCTTATAAAAGCAGTAGTGACGTAGCTTTACTTCGTTATTCGTAAATCGATAAAAAATAACATTAAATAAGGGATGAATATTGAAAACCCTTGCTTTTTAGGTAGCGCATTCATTAGAATGCCTATCTATCTACTATACTAATAAAATAAAGCTGAAGAGATTATTGTTTCATTGTTTGTTTAAACGCGCTAATGTCTGAAACATCGGTTGATTTCGAAAAAATATTTCACTAATAGGAAGCTACATTATCCCCGACTATTATAGGGTAGTTTATGTCCCGGGACCGAGGGTGAAACCGCGGGGGATAGCTAGTACGTTACCTGTGTACAATATTTCAAGCTTCTAAGCCCCGTGGTTTCTCATGTGTGTATTTGCACTGTGTGCATTGCAGTCTTGTCAGTTTCTCGATATTTGGTTCGAATGATACACCATTATTTTTATTCATACATACCTAATTCAGTTCAATAATTTATACATTTCTCTCTTTGTGTCCCTAAATTCTCCTTTTGTTTATAAAATTTTAACAATCGATATCGATAAGACCTTCAAACGTGACCCTCGTCCCACCACTATTCATATTCCATCTCGCCGCTTGGATGTAGTCCAAGCGAGCGCTCGCATCAATAAATATGTATGAATCGGACATGTCGTGTTTTATAAGGAGACATTATGCATCGAGAACTTTTAGTTATCACTTCTTTGGAACTTTAATAACACTTTTATGGAGCTTTTGAGGCATTCATTTGTTAAATTGCGTATAACGAGAGTATATGGGATTACTAAGAGTGTCTTTTAACCTCCTTTAAACATAGCCTAAAAACGTAAGAAAAATGGTAATTCGACTTAGTATCAAATCTGATTACTAACGCTGGCCTTTTACAACCCACTAGAGGTAAGTGACCGAAGGTGATTAGCACACGAAGCCTAGCAGGAACAATAGCCTGGTTTAATGCTTGAAGCCAAATATTAAACTATCGGTTTCTAAGTAATTAAACTCAGAATGTATTTACCGTTTGTACATACGCCTCACATACGGACAACATGACCAATTCAAGTGTCGTGTACATGTCTTGTATAGTGTATACCTTTGATCGAAGGTCCGAATTGAATTGGAATAATCGAGTTTGAATTGATGGTACCCCAATCACAATACATCGATCATCCGAGTGCACCATACCATCGACGCGGCGACGTAGAGGCCCGTCGCACACTGGTCGTAAATGTAAACACAATAAACCGCTGTGCCAAATATTACACTAACAGACGCGCCCACGCCACCGCCACAGCCGAGACGTGCGGCAGTCGCGCGTGAGTCGCAGATAATAGCCTGTTTATAAATCTGTCGCTTTAATTGAATCTTTGTTAAACGTTGCGTTATTTGAATGGATTTTTATTTGGCTAAATGACTTTATGACTATTCGAAAGTCTTGAATCTGCTTCTAGATTATGATAATTGATTTTGAAAGATGACATGCCTGTAGCATATAGGTATACTCCGGATAAAATTTAGCAGCTAAAGTATTAAAAAAGTAAAACAGTTCTTTTCTAGACTTCTTGTGTGTAACCTTCGACCACATGATAACTTTCCACAGTGCATTATGGTCAACACATGCTAGCTCATAGAGTAAATGCATTTGTTCGACATTGTTTGCAAAACTAGAATACAATTTAGAAACTAGGCTATGTAGGCTAAGCAAATTTTCGAGCGACAACAATTTTCAATGCAACCAAACGAGACATCCACACGTCGACACGCGGCGGGTAGCCGCATATAAGCGCGTGTAGTGTAGTCCAACTCTATAACATCGGGACATGATTGTAACGCGCGGCGACAGCGCGTGCCGCCGCCGCACCGCCCCACGCCGCGCCACCTCGCGGAATACCAACTAGTTTGAAATAGTAGCGATAGCAACTAGCTAGCACAGCAACTATTGCAGTTTTCGTGCTGATTTGGCACGTATTGTTGAAACACTGAGATTGTTTATCGTGTACACTTGAGGAAATTGTGTAGCAGTAAAAGAAAAATATCATAGAATAGAGTAGAAATACAACAATAGTTATTTGGCTGCGGTATTTTGTAAGATGGACGTACTTCCCCAGTCGAGCTGTTCTTTGAGCGAATAAACGCTACCTTACCTTTCTTTACCTTTCTTTATCAACGTTTGTCAAATTTTTAATAGGTTTGCTTTTAATATTTCCTTTCCTTGCCTTAAAAGCCGGCAACATCCTCAAAGGCATTACTTAAGGCATATAAGAACAAACTAGTGCAGAACTAAAGTGATTGTGCTATCGCTACTCGGCGCGCATCTGCGCCCACCCTTTATAATGCGCATTTTCTTACTCAGCCCCGTTGAAAGCCCTTCACAATTTTACGGAATCGCCCTCCAACTTACCGCCCCCTTCAAGGTAATTTGAACCGTGAGACTACGTAGCAAAGTTTTAATTGTAATGGTCGAAGATGCACTTATCTTAAGATAAGCCGCACACCCTCGTGCTATTTTGCTTTGAACGCTACGTAGATTAATACTAAGATCCTTGCTTCGTTTACTTGTTTATCGTTATAACTGGCCATTAAAAATGTCTAGATTATCTATGCATGGTATTAGATCTCAAGTTTTTGAAAATAGTGAAGCATAAAGTGATAGAATATGCGTATATTGCGTATATGAATATTTTACTTCATTCCTATTAAAAAATATTTTGTTATTTTGTCAATATTTACCAATTGTGTTTAATGCATCGTTCTTCGGATTACACTAGTATTTGACCTGTAGTAGTGGACACTACGCTTCACCTTTACCACGTTTTTTAAAGCTAAAAAAAAATTTATTAAAGCAAAAAACGGAACGCACACAGCGTTCCTCTTCCCGCGCCATGCAACAGCTGTCATTGTGACGTTTCGTGTTACCGGCGCCGCGTATATTTTTTTCTCCGCGTCTACAATTTAAGTTTTATTGATATTATCAATAGATTATCTACAATGCCAAATACAAAATCGGATGAACTAATTCTAAAACAGTTAAGAAAGTTAAAAAGAACACGGATACGTGTTCTAAGCAGTTCCAGTTCGGATTCAAACGAAGGTACCTAAACTTACATTCCTATTAATCCCCTTTTCTTCACTGCAGTTCAAGGGTAATCTGTAAGATTCCCGAACTGACAAACCATGGTTGAGTGCAATCCTTGAGATTGTTACCTTTCGTGGCGAATAAAAGGGTGCATTCACATACTATATGATTGAGGGCAATCCATGAGATTGTTTCCTTTCATATTGTGAAGCGAACTTAAGTGGCATGATTAAACACAAATAGTGTTTGTTTCTTTTACGAAATGTGTTAAAATATGCTCGAGTGCAGCCTACAAGGCTGTTTCCTTGCATAGTATATGTCTTTATTTAAGTTTTCTCACTCTCTTACAGAAATTATTTCTAAAAATTCTGAGGTTGTCGCTCAAGCAGCCATAAATGATTCAGTTGTCACTAATGAGCCCGAATTGGACCAAAACATCTTGGAATTGTTGGGTGATGACCCGGACACAGGTGAAAAGTTTGGCCCGGACCTACACTCAAAGATAAGTACTCGATGGGAGGAGGTTTTAAAAAAGGGACTAGATCCTAAGAAAAAGGAGGACATTATAAAAGAAAACTTACCACCAGGTAATTTGAAATTATTGGCCGCTCCAGATCTCAATATTGAAATTAAGGCTGCGGTCAATGAAAGTGCCCAAAAGCGAGACACAATCTTAAAAAACAATCAGGCCCAGCTGGGCTCTGCCATATCTGCTGTAGGAAGAGCTCTGTCAGTGGCAATATCACAGACATCAAGTGACTGCAATAATGTTTTGATTAAACATTTGGTGGATGCTGGGCGACTATTGTGTGATCTGCACAAGGATAATTCAGATACCAGGAGAAACCTCGTTACTCCATCCCTGAATAAATCTACCAGAGATGCCTTGAAGAATACCACTAGAGACAATCTTCTCTTTGGGGAAAAGTTACCAGAGAAGTTAAAAGCTGTAAAATCTATAAATAAGTCTATTACTGATATGAAAGCAACAGCAGCTCAACCAAAACCAACTCCTAATAAGAAATTCAAGAAATCAAACTTTGCAATGCCAGATTTTGAACGTTCAAATTTAAATGGGAAACGCCCGCCTCAACGCTTCCAGCGAGGACAGGCAGGCGGGCGTCAAAAGGTGACCCAGAGACCACGTCAGCAGTATTTC
The DNA here is from genome assembly GCA_951394255.1 of Polyploca ridens. NCBI lineage: Eukaryota > Metazoa > Arthropoda > Insecta > Lepidoptera > Drepanidae > Polyploca > Polyploca ridens. Next base: position 13,825,590 of record OX596264.1, on the reverse strand, counting down.
CCACCTCCAGCCAGACGTTAAATTTGCCATTATTTTGTAATACAGAGGTAAGAATTGGTGGCAGGTTGAGCCAGTACCTAGAGGCATGGTCTAATATCACAAATGATCCTGTAATACTCTCTTGGATCAAGGGTTTTAAAATACCATTTTCTTGTCCGGTCTCACAACAGGTCGCTCCATTGAACCAACCAACTACGGTTGTTGAATTTAATTGTTTTAATGCTGAAATTGAGAAATTACTAATTAAGGGTGCTATTTCTGAGTGTTCTCCATGCCCAGGCCAGTTTCTTTCTAGGATTTTTTTAATTGATAAGCCAAATGGGGAAAAAAGAATGATTCTTAATCTGAAAGAGTTAAATAATTTTATGAATACTGATCATTTCAAGTTAGAGGACCTTCGTACTGCACTTAACCTAATTACAAAAAACTGTTTTATGTGTAGTATAGACTTAAAGGATGCTTATTTTTTGATTAGTGTCTATGAAAAACATAGAAAATTTCTCAGATTTGAATTTTGTTCAAAACTATATCAATTTAATGTTTTGCCTTTTGGTCTAAATGTTGCCCCATATGTGTATACAAAATTAATGAAACCAGTGATTAAGTTACTCCGAACACAACAATTACTCTCAGTAGTATACCTCGATGACTGGCTTCTTTTTGGTGAAACTCAAGATAATTGCTTACTAAACTTGCGAAAAACAGTACAACTACTTCAATCACTTGGTTTCATTATAAATATGGAAAAAAGCTCTTTTGTTCCTAATAGGTGTTGTAGATTTATTGGTTTTATTTTAAACTCAAAGGAAATGGTTGTTTCATTACCTGATGAAAAAAGACTTGCTTTACAAGATAAGATAATAAAATGTATGAAGACCAATAAATGTACAATAAGACAATTTGCTCAGTTTGTTGGTAGTTTAACTTCAGCATGCCCAGCTATTGCATATGGTTGGGCACACACTAAGCAATTTGAAAGAGTAAAGTATCTAGAATTAATAAAGGATTATGACTATGACAAAACTATGTTTATACCAACGAAGTTGATTGGTGAATTACAATGGTGGTTAAATAATATTTCAGAATCAGTCAACCCCATTAGAAATTTCAATTTTACTTTAGAAATATTTTCAGACTCTTCCAAAACAGGGTGGGGGGCATCTTGTGGTGATCAAAGAGCTAGTGGTGCTTGGTCTGAGTCCGAGAAAGAGCTACATATTAATCTCTTAGAATTACAAGCAGCTTACTTTGCTTTAAAGATTTTCACTAAAGATTTATTAGACTGTGAAATACTATTACGTTGTGATAATTCCACAGCAGTAGCATATATAAACCGCATGGGTGGCACAAAACATGCTCATCTTAACAATGTGGCACAGGACATTTGGAATTGGTGTGAAGGCAAAAAACTGTTTGTTTATGCATCATACATAGCATCAAAGGAAAATTACATTGCCGATGCAGAGTCAAGAAGAGTACATAAAGATACAGAATGGGAACTTGCTGATTCAGCCTTTGAAATAATAGTAAAAAGTTTTGGCCAACCTAGTATAGATCTCTTTGCGAGTAGAAGTAACTACAAATGCCCTTCTTATGTATCTTGGCAAAGGGATCCGGGAGCATTAGCGACAGATGCATTCACTATTTCATGGCACAACTTACAGTTTTATGCATTCCCACCATTCAGCATGGTTTTAAAATGCCTGCGAAAAATTATAAATGATAAGGCAACTGGCATTGTTGTGGTCCCCCTCTGGACGAACCAACCATGGTTTCCCCTGTATAGGAAATTACTTATTTCTGATTGTATAACATTCAGGCCATCTACATCATTACTTTTATCTATTTCCAGGGAGAGCCACAAATTGCACCACAACCTTTCCCTGGTGGCAGGCATTTTATGCGGCAAGCGCTATTAAAGAGAGGGACTCCCTCAGCAGCACTTGACATAATGTGTGCTTCAATTGCAAAAAGTACTTACAAGCAATATGAAGCATGCTGGCGTCAATGGCATAACTTTTCAAACTCAAATAACTGGGATCCATTAGAACCTACTGTAGAAAATGTTCTTAGTTACTTAACAAGCTTATTTAATAAGGGTGCAAGATATGGGACCTTGAATTGCAATCGTTCTGCCATATCTCTTATTGGGGGACCAAGTATTGGCGAACACAGCGCCATAAAAAGATTTTTAAGGGGTGTTTTTAGAATGAGACCATCCCTACCTAAATATGATTCTACTTGGAATCCTTCAATAGTTTTAAATTACTTACATAATTTTTTCCCTAATGAGAATTTAAGCTTTGAGGTTTTATCTAAGAAACTAGTAACGCTTCTGGCTTTGGTTACTGCACATAGAGTACAAACTTTATCCTTGATTAAGCTTCAAAATATAGAGATTTTTCCAGAGAAAGTCAACATAAAAATTCCGGATTTAATTAAAAGTTCAAAACCTCATTGCTTACAGCCAAATCTTTTATTACCATATTATCCTGATAAGCCTCACATTTGTCCAGTCAGAACACTCTTAGATTATATAAATGTAACCAAGGTTTTAAGGGGCAAAGAAGATAATCTTTTTATAAGTTTTCGAAAACCTCACTCTGCTGTAACATCTCAAACCATTAGTAAATGGATAAAGGGAATGTTGGAGGAAAGTGGGGTTGATATCAATATATTTACAGCTCATAGCACTAGGCATGCGGCCACATCATTTGCTCAAAGAGCAGGGGTATGTATAGATACGATAAGACGAACAGCTGGGTGGAGTGATTCTTCTCTCGTATTTGCTCGGTTTTATAACCGAGATGTATTAACAGAACCCAGAAGAAGTTTTGTTGATTCAATATTACAGAATTAATATTTGCTTTTTAAGAAGTTGATTATTTTGTTAATGGTGAATGTTTATTTTATAATTTTAAATAAAACTGAAGACTGATTAAAATAAGTGGTGATTGATTTCGCATTTTTTTTGTCTCTAAACATCTACAGGTCAAATACTAGTGTAATCCGAAGAACGATGCATTAAACACAATTAATAATCAAACGAACTTACCTTGTACGTGAAGTTCGATTGTAATTGTGTGATATGCATCGTTCGAGGATTACACAGTCCCACCCTGACCCAACATGAAATTATTATTTCTTTAAGAAAAAATAGATTTCCCCTAAAAATGCGAAATATGATTGAACTCTAAACTAAATGACAGCTATTGCAAGGCGCGGGAAGAGGAACGCTGTGTGCGTTCCGTTTTTTGCTTTAATAAATTTTTTTTTAGCTTTAAAAAACGTGGTAAAGGTGAAGCGTAGTGTCCACTACTACAGGTCAAATACTAGTGTAATCCTCGAACGATGCATATCACACAATTACAATCGAACTTCACGTACAAGGTAAGTTCGTTTGATTATTAATAAATCTAGCATTAGATTATAGAACAACTTAAAACCTACTTTTTCATAAATATGAGTTATTCTATTTCAATGTTCAGGGGTCTAACACACTGCCCCGGAGCGCCGCGTTGTATGGAAAAGCATTATATGTGATACATGACAAGATGGTGTCCCTCCTTATGAATATGGTTGTCTCTTTTTGGCCAAATTGTCAAAAGAGAGCTTACAAGATGCCAAGAGACATTACACCCTACGCACGGGAAATGCATAGTCATCTCCGTACAAAATTTAGTATAGCCAGTCGCAACGAAAACCGATGCGTCGCGCGGGGCGGTGTGTTCCACCCTTTATAGTATACAAACTTTAATATACGGTTGAAACAGTTTATCTACTAAACTAAACATTGAATTCGCTCGGTAGCTAATAGCTTTATTAGATTACGACTCCGCAATTCTGAAACTGCTGCTGCTTGTTAGCGTTACTGAAGAACATAAATAACTAGATTTCACCCCTGTTGTTTTTCCCCTTAGGGGATAAATGTTAAAACTTTTTTAGTGCAACCCTACGTCATTTAAGCAATTTTTCCTCTTTTCTTGGTTCTATGACTCTACATGGATCTCTCACTCAGGTAATCAATCAAGAGGGTGGATTTTTAAGACTGGGCGGTAAAGGCAGGTACTATAACCGTTTTAGCTACAGGATAACCTCATAGTCTTTGAGCTACTGTATTGTTTATACCGCCACTTTTGTAATTCTATAGTATATTTTTTTAATATAACTCTAAGGTGGCAAACAAGTATACGTCCCGCCTGGTGGTAAGCAGTTACCGTAGCCTATGAACGCTTGCAACACCAGGGGTATCACTCGTTCCCGACCCTGAAGAAATCTCTTCACGCCCTTTTTGAAGAACCCTTGCTGAACACCATTGGGAAAACCACGGCAGGGAGCTCATTCCACAATCAAGCGTCCGCGGGAGGAAACTCCTTTTAGCCCGCACAGTTCAAAACAATTCTGGTTTCAATGTATGGGGATAGACTCCCCGTCGATAGTGGAAGGTAGCCGTGGGCATCAAGTCGAACAATTCTTTAGAACACTCTCCGTTGTACATACAAGCGGTAGAACATACATATATATACAGTTTGTGAACTCAGTGTCTTTCTAGACATTGCTAAAAACTTCCCACGGTGAGACTGTCGTTAAATAAAAATGAAAAAGTATATCACTTCATAATTCAGTGGAGAAAATTGCGAAATTCATTTTCATATTACTTCTTACATAACAAAATTCCAAAAACTTATTACAACTGTAAGTTAAAACAAAACTCCTTTGGGAACACAAATTCTGAGCCGTTCAGAATATTAATAATAATCTGCCTAAAAAACACGAGCCGCCCAACTTCGGGCGGTATTATGTATTTAAATATTACAGTAGTTGCGGGCTGGTGCGGTGTCCCGGAGGCACGATAAATCTGGAAATAATCCCCGGGCTAGTCGCAGATACGAGATCACCTGCGTGCGTGCGCCGCGCGCCGCGTACCTGTGCTTAATGACTCGATAATGATACCAGCTCATAATTAACATACATTGGGGTGACATGGTTTAAAAAATATTACCTTTTTGTGCAGTTTAATTGTCAATGGTTTTTATATTCTTAAAAGTTAGTTTAGGTTAGGAGGTTTTTTTGAATTCACATCATCATCATCAGCCTATATGTCCCACTGCAGAGCACAGGCCTCCATTCACAAATGAAGGTGAAAGGGAATGGGCAATACTCCACCACGCGTGCCCACTGCGGATCGGTGGAGGTAGGCTAGTGGTCAACCTACTGTTGGAATTTTTCAAGCCGCCTAGGAGGCATCCAACTAGCTTAACGACTATCACAATTAAGTGATAACCGGGACCAACGACTTTACGTGCCTTCCGAAGCATAGAAACGCTCGATTTGAAATACCACTAGGCGGTCACCCATCCAGGTACCGACCACGACAGGCGTAGCTTAACTTTGATGAATTCACTTACTTTGATGTAAATATTTGATCTGAACTCGCGTGTATTACAAATAGAATTGAAAAGTGCGGTACATAAGTTCATGTCGTCTCATTCACTCATACTGCTTTCTCACATGAATAGAAGGGAAATCAAGAATCACCGTTATTTTTCAATAATTTGTTTACTATCAAACTCGGCTTCCAAAATCTAGTTACTGTCAACCAGTCATCATAATTCAAAATGAGTATTCATCTCAATGTCGCATCCGATTTCACACTTCACAGCCAAAAGAGAGGGCCGTGGAACTGAGTGCCATCTTATTCAAATGCTTATCCGATTTGATGCCATACAAGATTGAGGGATTCAATATAAACATATTTGGAATATGTGATTTATATCTTGGCTTACATACTATTTGTAAGTAAATTGTTGTTTGAATATATAACGCGATTTTTTTAATGTTATAGTTTTTTAAATAAACAAAAATACGTTTTAAATTTGATTTGTGCATAAAACTACAGGATGTTGCCGATTTAATATTTATGTTTTTTTCGATATGGTTCGTATACCACCGGAAGGAGAATACCTATAAAAAGGCAGAGCTAAAATCATATTTATTATCTTAACTCAACATAACGTGAGCAAAGTTCGTCGCACCAACGACCACTAGGTCAGATTCAAATCGGAAATAAGGTCCGATCATTCGATATTAATATCGGATAACTGCATCTGGCGCGCCGCCAACTATCCGAATAAACGGAATCGAGTGGGTTTATTATGTAAGTCATCGACAGTCAGGCGATCGCTGACATTGCGATAATGATTCTTGGACCAATGTATCTTGATACTTTATTTATAATTAGGTTAAAAATTGTAGTAGGTCATTGTCTAATTTGGTTAAAAATAACTCTATTCTATGGTATATTATCACCGTGAGCATAGTATACTGTCCGGCTTCAGCCTCCACTTTCAAGGGGGCGAGATTTCCTATTCATCAATAACCTACACAAGTACCAGTTAATTGGGTAAGGGACTCAAGAAAGGGATGGAAACTAAATATTACTGAAGAACCACTCTTTAAAACATCAAGTATAGGTTAATCGGAGTAAACTCTCAACTACCCTAATATTCAATTCGTTTTCATACTAGCCATTTTTCAGCCACAACGCGGTGGTTTCATAAAGAGAGATTCTGAAAAAACCGCGAGGCATCACAACTTTAAATAAAACACGTTTTTTTTTACATTAAATGGGCTTGCGTTTGGCCACTGACCCGCCCATGAGGGGCGATGACGAAGCCTAAGATGAAACACGCTTACCCAGAAGAAACCTATTCACTCTGGCCTTGAAAGTACCTAGATTGTAGGCGTCAGGAAACACTGACGCCGGAAGCAAGTTCCACTCCCTTGCTGTCCGCATTATAAATGAGGATGCAAAACGCTGTGTCCGTATATTCGGTATGTCTACAACGTACGGGTGAAAATGTTCCCGGCGTCTTGTGGTTCGGTGTAAAAATGGGGATGGTGGAATAAGGTTGAACAATACCTGCGCACACTCTCCAAAATATATCCTGTAGAAAACCGATAAGCAAGCAACCTTTCTTCGATGGTCAAGGCTCGTGAGTTTCGCCTTAATTAAAGACTCATCTCGAAAGTAAGTCAAAAACTGTCAAAATGACAACAAAATAGGGCTGACACATGAAGAAGGAAGAAGATCCAAACAATTATCGATTACGAACAGTTGTAGTTAAACACATTGATTGGGCAATAACTCTTGACTCCAACCCATGTAATGTGCTGTGTACATATGCACGTGCGGGTAACTTGGGTATCCAGATTTATGTACCAAGTTCGCGGCCGCCGGCAGGCTGTTTAATTTGATTAATGGCCCTTAACGATTTGTGATGAAAAGTTCGTGCGGTGTTGTTATTCAGTTTGGAGTTCTCGCGTATCCCTTATTAATTTATTTTATGAAATTGTTTGAACGTGTGAAATTATGTTTTATCCAAAGATTTTTACTGATACTCTTCACATCTTTGCTCTTCCTCTTTCCAATGCGTGTACTGGCAAGGCTCTGTACAGGTTAAATAGTATTTTTGCACGGTGTGAAGTTAGCGCCCTAGCGTAGCGACGTAGCGCTAAGCGCCGTGCCGTGTTTTCTGAACTTTATTTTACGAAAAACACTTTCTTTTTAATAAACTTTGTTTAAACAAAGTAAATACAAATTCAAAAGCGAATAACAGGTATGTGTTTTTGAATATAAAAGCAAATACAAATATATTTGTTTTTTGGCCTCACTCCCGCTCGCTTGGCGCTCTATCTGTCTTTTGTTCTGTAATCTGAGGCTGTCAATTTCCAAGTATCAAAAAACATTTAAAAGTACCTTCTTTTAGATTCATTTCTTTTTCTTTCTTTCTTCTTTACTCAGATAAATTTTTGCACATGCAAAAATGTACTACTTAAGGCACGGGAAAGCGTGTAATAATAGGCAATTTAGTCAGTCAGTAAAATGTATATAATAACTACAAAACTAAAACCATTACCAATAAACCAAGCAGAATGAGAGTGCACAACGTCGCTTGAACACCAAACTACATAAAGTATACAGAGTGGCTCATAAAAATGTGAGCACGGAAAAACACGGGCAAGTTCTCGTTAAGTCGCGAGAGATCTCGACGAGCGCGCGCTCTAATTACGAATAATGACCTAACTTCGCGACGCGACGGTCCAATAGGCGGCTACACTCTGTATACAGCGGCCATCAGCCGGTCGCACACGGCAACTATTGTCATTGACTTTAGAACTATTAGCAAATTGGAGAAATCTTTTTTTTTGCATAAAATGTATTTAAGGAAATATAAAGAAAAAATATAAACAAACCATGAAGTAGTCAAAAGAAAATTAGAGAGAATATTGTGTATTCCGCCTTTTATATAAGATGATTAAAATAGTTACAGCATTAATAGTAAGATTACCTTTGACTTTAATCTAGTTTAGGCAAAATGAGAGTATTAAAGTCCTGGCCAATATTTTAGAGAGCAAAATCCTCAACTTCGTAGAATCCGTCCGGTTGACAGACTGACGCGCAATGAGCAAAGCCTTTGAAATTGCTTTGAATATAAAAAAGGCTGTTAATATTTTTAGCTTTTTTACGGAGATTATTGAGCAACAAGTTGTTTTACCCTTTATTTTAGACATCAAAGCATTCATGGAAATCACTATTCGCGTCGCTTTTGGACTCACAAATGTGGAAAGCCACCGAATTTCACGTAATTTTTCGTTTCACAGCTTGTGTATTTGGTTGTGATCGTTTTCCTATTAAATTATTGCACAATTCTTAAGTGAAGTGTACTTTATAAAAGTATACTAAACTGTAGTTAAATATTTAAACACTTTTGATATACCGACTTATTGTGTAGTCAATTTTAACTGTGTGTGTAGTGAGTGTAACATTTTGATGTATTTATAAATAAAGTAGAACAATGTCGCAAGTACCTCAGCAAGGATTCGTGCCCGAGAAGGTGCAGGAGTTCAACCGCAGGGCGTCCCAGGACATGTCCGACTCACCAGCACACCTGAAGCCGCAGAGAAACGTCCAGGAAACTCCTAAAAAGGAGTCGAATCAGAATGGCATTGATAAGCCGACCCAGCAGGCAGAGAAACCAAAGCCCGATGATAAAATCAAACCCGATACTGGGTACATTCCTCGTCAAAACCAGGAGAGCAAGAACCCTTTCTCTCCGAACTTTTACCGAAGCAGTCGTCCGCACGGCCACTTCGAGATGGGTCCACGTGGACTGGACTACTCCCCTCACCGAATGGGGATGGAGTTTTCCAACCGCATGAGGGATTATGGGCCTCAGAGGTCAACTTCTATCCATGGTCACGAGTTGACAGATGGGCCGATGAAGCCCGAGTACTTGGGTCACCGGAGTCACTTTGGGAGTCAGATCGCGGCGGGAGGGATCAGCCACCCGGACGTGGTGTTCCGACATGATTACTACAGTCAGATGGGGTTCTCGCCGCCGCGCGCGTCGAGGTTCTCGAGCCAGGAGTACCTGAACGCTCCGGCTCAGTACGGGCGGTGGCCGGACTACAGGGCGGAGTACAGGCAGCGGCGTCGCTCGCAGCAGGACCTTCAGTCCGTCGGGCAGAGCGGTGAACCAGGTGAGTCACTCACTACTGAATCATTCTAAAGTATTTATTTTTATTAGAAAAGTACATAATAAACAGCTATGTCGCATTGTATTAGAAAATATTTTCGGTATTATTTAATGACTACGTTAGAATTTCCTAAGTTTACTCAATTATGCGTCCGGAAAAATAATTGACTTATTTCCGCATGGTATTTTTGACGTAGGATATTTATTTTAATAATTATACAATGGTTCTATTGTCTCAATATTCAAAATAGCTTCATCTTGCATAATAATTATACTCAAGGAATACGTAAGGAATACTCGAATAAGGATATAAGTCGGATAACTGTCGGATATAGGCGATTTGTACAACTTACACGCAACGCAACTCACGCGTGACAAATTGCCTCTCTTTTGTCAAACTTTTCCTAATCCCATACTTTTTATTTTCTTACTATATCATACGCCTTCACTTCAATCTGTTATTTTTTATTTATTTACGAAAAGTTTTTTTTGAGCGATATACCCTGCAGGGTAAAAGTGGGTATAGTTACTAAAGACCCAATTAAAAATATTATGCTTATTTTTTCCGACAGGGGTAGTACTTATTGTACACCCACTTCTCAACGACTTAAGTTCCCACGTGACTTATTAGTTTTTATGTCAGAACTCAGAAGGCTAACAAGCAAGTAGACGTTTGTTATCAATACTAAAATTAATGATTAAACATTCCTTTTCATGTAATTTTCTGCACATCACCTCCATTCTCATAACATCCTCAAACCAAAGTATTTTATTTGAATATTAATAATATTTCAATCTAACTTCCGCAAAGTCATGTACGAAATTACAAAATTGTAGAATTTGTCACAAAATGTAATTTCCCCCGAATCTGGCAGCGACTGCCACAGCGTAGATAAGTGCCACAGACTTGCAAAATTAATTTATCGGTGTTTTAATTAAGTTTAATGGAATCGTGTTTGCTGTGGTCTTCCCGAGGAATTCCATCGCCTTATGATTTGCATACTTGAGAAGGTTTGGGACCAAGTATAATATTAACTTGCGGTTCCGCTCTCGGGGACTGAAATACTTCATCAATTATGTTGCCTGATTATCGTATTCAAAGAAATTGTAGGGACTGAACACAGGTACAAATCATGCTGGCTGTTACGAGGGTACGTTTTTTAATTTGCGGAACGGGTAGTTAGATATTAGTGGCGGTACTTACATGAGTAGTTACGTATTAAGTAACTCAGGATTAGTATAAGTACCAAGTTTTATCGTAATAAGGTCATTCCTTTTTGAACTATCGTCGATAATATAATGTGAAATATGAAGAAAATTTAGTACCGCGCTGCTAAAAAGTAGCTTATCAAGCAAGGAAAATCAGTTTCAACCATGCTGAAGGAGATGTCATCCGTTTATGGGGACTCTTGTCCAGGTAAAACTATATGGTTTACAAGTGGAATACCCTCTTTAAGGCTTGGATTCACTTGAAGACGACACACGGCCAGGACGACCATGACACATAACGGGCCTTATTATCATATAACATTATAGTCATTTCAAGTCAGACTTTCTAGTGCTTGGTAGTTCCTTGACAACAGATTTTCAACTTAAGTAATATTTTAAATCAATCAAACCTTATTGTAGAATTCAACCCACAACCCTCGCGGCATCCGGAGTTACTGCCCTTGAGGTAACATCGCCTGAAAGCCTTCACAGACATGATGATACCCACACTATATTGCAATTTTTACAAAGTTATGTGATTATCCTGGAACCTCGTGTACTCAGACCTTAAAAAGTGAGCCCCAACTGACCTAAAGACCAATAAAAAGATAAAGTCCTACGGTAAGCCGTGCACCGAGGTCACCGACCCCGGCGCCCCCCACCGCGCCCCCTCGATCGATCCCATTCATGCGAGAGACGGTAGAACGTAACTCGTAAGATACACTACTATGTTACTCAGGGTCAAATGTACCTTTACAATGTGTACCTTACACTGCAGGTAAAGGACTTAAAGGTACAGTTTTCGGTTTGTTTGCGATGCTCGGGTAACTTAAAGGGGTGTGCGATAAAGTTTCAAGTGGATTGCCATTGCTTACTTGTTCTTTGCTCTTGAATATGTGTTTTTACTTCAACGGTAAATAGAATGAGTAGGCTTTTATGTTTTTTGATAAAAAATCATAATCAGTTCTTTACTGATAGAAGCTAATTCAAGTTTGTTGAGGAGATTTTTGTATATCAACAAATAAACAAGATCATATTTTTTTAATTGTTATTGTAAAAAAAAACCAAGATTAGCGTTAGCGGTAACGATCTCTTAACATACTAATCGCCTGTCAACTACCACTCATTGTATTATGTGACCTAAGAGCACCTCAGCTAACTATATTCCTAAAAAACGTTAGTGTTCCCAAAAAACGAAAGAACTAAAACAACTCCTTAACACAATATAACATCGCAACTCGTATATTTAAAGTCCATCAACTATTCTCGTAGGGAACTGTATAAAAAGTTAAAGCTGGGTGCCGGTGTAGGGTCGCCATGGCAACCGCCGGGATCTCCGCATTTGTTGGGGATCGAAACATTCGCACGTACGCGGAATACTAATGAGGAATTAATTCACTCTACAATTGAGTAGTTAGAGTTCAAAGTCACACTTGTTGAAGCCTAAGTATTTAATGTGTGTATTTAGTAGAACTACACTAGTTTGCCCGGCACTTTCACCTGCGAGATCTTATTTTTAACCGACTTGAAAAAAAGGAGGAGGTTCTCAATTCGAATGTGTTTTTTTTTATGTTTGTTACCTCATAACTCCGTCATTTATTAACCGATTTGGAATTTTTTTTTTATTTGAAAGGGTACGCTTCCCGTTTGGTCCCATTGTCATCAGATCAGGATTTGATTACTTCTTAGTGTACTTTGAAGTCGGTTTAAGGTTTTTGTAAAACGGTCCAATTATTTACTTATCTTTGCGTATGCGATTTGAGCTGCGGGTGGTTCTGTCAGTTGGTCCATTTCTCCTTTTATACATACATAGTTTTTTGTAAGTACTTAGTTTGGAAAGGCTTATGTCCATACCCGCCCATAAAGGACTATGACGAAGTTTAAGATGGAGCACGCACCCAGAAGAAACCTATTCGCTCTGGCCTTGAAAGTCCCTAGATAGTAAGAGTCAGTAAACATAGACGCCGGAAGCAAGTTCCACTCCCTTGCTGTCCGCATTATAATGAGAATGCAAAACGCTGTGTCCGTATTTCCTTGTCATGTTTTACGATATTTGGCCCGAAGTTTGTAAGGACACAAAAGCCTTCTAGGGAACTGTGCGAAGTTCTCTACCAACGTTCTATGGCTTCCTTACGAAATTTTCCTTCACCGTTCAAATTTGCTTTAGGATTCGGCTTTTATTGGAACTTAAGAGTGAGTACTTTTCAAGATACCTTTAGTAGAAACAACAACAGCGAGAATATTGTTTAATTTAATTGTACAATTCACCGCGATAGGTATACAGTATCTGCTGCGGACATTTTGACGTTCAACAAAGAACATTCCTAAGCCTGGAGCTTTCGTGTCACAAAGGCCTTTGAATTTACCCTAATTTCTAATTGAATAGAATTTCAACATTATATTGTTGAATTTTTTGACCATTCGTGAAAACCTTATCCATTGGTTATAGCTTCTTAAAGCGAAGCCTTCTCGATGCCACTTGAGATAATGGTAGTTATTAAGTGTCTTTAACAACTATAAGTGCCATTATGGCGAGTTGCAGGAGTAATGGACATTAGCCATTGTATAGCAGTTGGCAAGTAGCGCTCGTTAGCAATCCTTATCGCGCCCTGAGCGCCCTCAGCGCCGCGACCGGCCCTTATTACTCATTCATAGTAAATATACTATGTACTGCGATGTATAATGCTTTATATTTACTAATGTATGTATGTATTAATATTAGTTACTATGGCTTGCTAGTTTCACCACATTATCATTCCACAGGCCACGGTACTGCTTAGCTAAATTAAAACAAAAATTGGTTAGAACAGACGGACAAATATGATTAGATATAACAGTCTTACGGTTGCAAACAAAAGTCAACTTAGTATAATGTTTGATTCCGTAAACCTATAAATAAATAAATAAATATCTTGGTACATTCCTCACATACGGTCATCTGATCCCAAACTAAGCAGAGCTTGTATGTGGAAACCAGATAACTGATATATATACTGGGTGTTGTTTTGGTCAGCGACAAGCGACCTAGGAGCGGTAGTACAAAATATATATTCCCCAAAAATGGACTTAATCCCATTAAATACTGTAAATATGTTGAGAAATACCTTATTCAATTTGAAATAAAATTACGGCAAAGTATGGTTACTAGGCACGTGCACAGACTAGAGCTAGGCGCAAGCCGCCATCGCCCCACCCCTTTACTCCCTCGTACTCCCGTTGAGTATTAATGTCTACACTTTAGCTTATTACATGATTTTCAAAATTTTATTTTTTTTATTTTTATTATTAAAAAAAATAAAGTATTTTTTTTAGCGCCAGTATCATTTGTATAATCGACCCTGAGTCGCTCGTCGCTGACCAAAACAACGACCTGTATATATACTACTTTTTTACTACCTATCCCTTTCTATAGCTATTCAATAGACAAAGATGAATATACTTTAATCAGCTAATACATCATAATGTACGACAGTTACGTTTGGTAGTGAATGTATGGATGATGATATGACTCAATCACTCGTAAACGGCTGAACGGATTTAGATGAAACTCGGCACAGAGGTAGATCATAATTCTGGAATAAAAAATATGCCACGTGAACGCGGGTAAAGTATGAAGCAGAAGGTAGCTAGATTCCTACGTCTCGGTAATCGAAACAGCCTTACTTCAAAGTCTCCAAGAGTCCTGACATTATCCCAAAAACTGGCTACTTAGTATTCATCTGACACTAGCTGATATATTCTGAAATTCAGGGAGCGTTATCAAAGTATAACAAGTTACGAGTATGAGTGCCTATAGAAAGAAAACTGGATAATCCAACGGCAAAATAAAGGAAAATCCAATGTCTTAATCTAGTTTGTGCTCCAGATTGTAAGTAATTCACACCGACGTGAAATGCAATACCTTCTTGGTAGAGGGCTACGGGAAAGAGGGGGAGGTCTGTTACGTTACGTAAAGGTATGTTCGAGGTTTATGTAAGTTTTGCTATATTTATTATCTAAATCGTGTAAGGGACTAGCGTGCGCCCCGCGTAGCTTCCCGCTTTCCAACTTAAAGGGCTATTTTCAAAATACATGTATCTTAATTTCCGATGTAAAGAACACATGCGAATTTATCTTAAAAAATTGCGGATTTTTATCTAAATATTTATTCCATTTGAGCAAAAATTCAAATAACGCAACGCGTCATTTTCAATATTAAACCAAAATGCTTCGCGAATTTGTCTTCAAAACTAAGGAATACCTGCCGTCATAAAATTTGTATAGCAACCGTTTGTATGGTATTCCCATAAAAACTTCTTCGCCTCTTTTATGCATTCTTAATACCCTACGTTACAAAAATAATACAGGGTGTTGTTTTGGTCGGTGACAAGCGACCCAGGAGCGGTGGTACAAAATATATATTCCCCAAAAATGGACTTAATTCCATTAAATACTGTAAATATGATGAGAAATACCTTATTCAATTTGAAATAAAATTACCGCAAAGTATGGTTACTAGGCACGTGCACAGACTAGAGCTAGGCACAAGCCGCCATCGCCCCATCCCTTTGCTCCCTCGTACTCCCGTTGAGTATTATGTCTACACTTTAGCTTATTAAATGTTTTACAAAATTTTTATTTTTTTATTTTTATTATTTAAAAAAAATAAAGTATTTTTTTTATATTTTTTTTAGCACCAGTATCATTTGTATTATCGACCCTGAGTCGCTCGTCGCTGACCAAAACAACGACCTGTATATACCTAGTCACAATTTCATGAATCTGCGATTAGTGAACCTCTAATAGTACAGTATTCATGAATCTATGACCGGTAATCAGCTATATTGGTAGCTCAGCATCGATCTCTGAGTCAAAAGCCTTCCCAGATGAACGGAGATGGATATGGAGTCTCAATCTACATGAAATTGGTTGATGGACTGATAAATCAACGGTTTTACTGTAATTTTTAAGTTATCCAGTAATATGATGTATAAAATAATAGTTTCTAAGGCGCAAGGGTGGTCCAGAACGTTTTATAAATCGATATATGGAAGTCGAAGACCAAGCCCAAAAGTGAACATGAAGGTAGACGCTGTTTAAGTTACCATTTGTTTGGAAGTCTGCTTTCAACTGAAAAGGATGTTTAAGAGCACTCAATTCGTCATACTTTTTATACAAAACCTCTGTACTTATTATGGCGTTGTTAAACATTTTTCGTTAGATGTTTTGAACAAATTAGTATCTTGTGCACTATATCTAGCCGTGTATCTAGGCGAAATTTAAAAAAAGTTTGATCAAATTCAGTCAAAGCCTCCGAAAAATAGCGTTTTTGCACAAATTTTACCTGAACTTTGGCCATATCTAATGTACCTATAAATTGTAAAAGTAAAGAAAACATTTAGATACCAGGCTTGCAAATGTTTAAAGATTCTAAATAACTAACTTTTTTTCACAAACTTGTAAGATTTTTTCACAAGAAGTATACGCCTGGAACAAGTTTTATGATATGCGAAATCATGAATGACGACCTAGCGAAGCGGCCGCGAGTGATCAGCGGAATTTACCGACTGATAACCGACAGCTCTGATGCTGTCTCCCTTTTTTCGCAGTCAAATATTACGTTGGATGAAACAACAAGCTTTTAGACTATGCTTGCGTTGAAGTTGCGCCGGCTACAGAGGGCCGCCTTAATGCATTAAATAACTACAGTTTACAATAAACTCAATAAACCATACATTTTAAAGTCAGGAAAATCCCATGATTTATGATAATGCTTGGTGATCCTTCGAAGCGGGAAGACGCATTGGAACGATTGGAAAACTGCATTCACTAATTTGTCCTATCAGTATCGAGAAACTTGGAGCCCCTCCCGCCAAGTTTGTGTGTACATTCAACTTGTGCGACTTGGCTCGGGCTATTTATTGTTTTGTTTTAAAAATAGCCAGCTCTGTCCATACTCTATGTTTTAAAGATTCAATATTATTGCTACGTTTCAAAATCTCTCGAAGATTTATCCTCTTTTTTCAGATTATGTTATTTTTTTGTAATGTATGTACAATTTTCGGTTTTCGGATTTCATCCTTTAGGTAATTGTGCTTGCTTTATGCCAAATTTCATTATTCTAGGTCAACGGGAAGTACCCTAAAGGTTTTGATTCCCTTGCGATCGTCAAAATATGGTGCATAAACAGCTGTATCTTTTTTCGTTGACTTAGACGTTTGATTTTTTCACTGCTCCAAGGGATTGTGGACCTGAGTATTTGATATTATTTTCTGCTCGATACCTCAACGCGTTCCTGAGAAAAAGGGTCTTGACAGTCAGACAGACAACAAAGTGATCCTATAAAGGTATCGTTCTTTACTTTTGAGGTACGGAATCCTAAAAACGAGAAATACGCATTAATGTTTCAAGGCAGCGTTGCACATATCCGTGCTCTCGACACATGCTTTAGTACATTCGATCTATTAATATTCTGTCTCTATGAGGTGGAATAAGATGAAAAGAGATGGAAGCGTGGGTGAAAAGCTAGTTTGATATACTTTTTAAAGTAACATGACGTGGAACAATCTAATTGTAATGTCACACAGGAAAATTTGTTCCATTGTGTGTAGAGTATGGCGAAACATGCGTCCCACTCTAGCTATATTTACTCAGACTAAAATGGACCGTATGTACCAACGGACCGACCGACGGTCAAACGACATACTTTCAAATGTAAACAGAATGCACATAAAATTACTGACAGACTTCTCTGGGGTACAAACACACACACACACATACACTATGTTGATGTCCTGAAATTATGTTTGAGATAACGAGTCCCAAATTAACATACGCTCCCTGTTTTAGGGCATAGAGGTTTCAGAACTTGCTAATAGGCGGTTTGTTTTATGTGATGGACATTTTTGTCTCTCTTTTTAGCATTAAATAGGTGTCGTTAGGACTGAAAATATGCTTTATATGATTTTACAGTGAATGTATCTTTCGATATAACCGACACATAATGTACAGCATGGGGTTCTTCAAAAGGGGTGTGAAGAGATTTCTTCAGGGTCGGCAACGCGCGAGTGATACCCCTGGTGTTGCAAACGTCCATAGGCTACGGTAACTGCTTACCATCAGGCAGGCCGTATGCTTGTTTGCCACCTAAGTGGTATAAAAAAAAAAAAAAAAAAGACGACCAGTATTATTAAATCTCATTAAAATAACATTTTGCGTAAAAATGTCCAGAGGTACCTACAATTTAAAGCACGATTCACGCTGAACGAAGTCTCCGACCGTCGGAAGTAATCTGAAAATACTATAAAACTAATAATAGAAAGTATAATAGTATCTTTAGCATTTAAATGAATAAGGCATAAATGCACGTTGATCCTAGTTGCACATTTGTATGGTAGTGCATAGTAGCTTTACAAACAGTACGTATATTTGGAATTAAAGTATTTCTCTATCTTAACTTATTTTGCATCTTGAAAATAAACGAAGGTAGGTAGTGTATATTCCATAAAACGTCCAATCTATTGTCACAAAAATATTCTGTAAGCGAAGGTACGTCTTTTTAAATCAAAGACGTACCTTCGCTTACAGAATATTTTGATACTTATTGAAATAAAATAAAAAACTGTAAAAAAATTGCCGGTATCAGAGTCCTTTATCCCACTTCAAACTCAAACTAGTTGTAAACGTATTTAAGGCGATGATAGCTCAGTGGATCCTACAATGAGCTTGAGCTTTCGGTGAAGGGAAACATCGGGAAACCATAGTACGGTGGTAGGGTACTTTGTAGTACCCGCCTGGCTGGCTACCACCCTCAAGTTGAAAATCTGTCGCCAAGCACCATTCGGTGTGTTCCGACAGCTGCACTTGAGAGCCAGTTCCTTCTAGGCTTTGTGTGCTTACCACCTTCGGCCGCATCATCACTTACCATGGTGAGATTGCGGTCAAACACAGGCCAACAAACAGTAAAAAAAAAAAAAAAACGTAAAAGAAAAAAAAACTTGTTTTCCCTTTTAATCAAAGATTCTCGTCGATAAAGTCAAGGTCAGAGAAACTACCCAGTAAAGAAATCTAGCCCCTGTTGGTATTTATAGCTCCAGAAATCAGTGACAGCATTGCGTGACCTCACCAATCAGTACCCATTTCCTCAATCTATAAAAAAACAATTGATAGCGCGATTGTTGTTTTACGAGTTAACTACTGTCATTTGAAACTATACCAACTATACAAGTTTTTACGTCTATTTTGCAAAAATTTTCGCAACATAGACGTAATAGTAGATAGACTACACGACAGAACAACAAAGGAAAAGAAAATCGTGACAGAAACATTTTTGGCAGCCCTATCACTAAAGATGTGTTAAATAGTATTCATTCGTTGAAGTGTCCTTTAGTTTACTAATTAATAAAATAAGAACCCCAAGGTCCAAGAAAAGAATTCAAAATATAATAACGTAAGCGCCTTTTTCATGCAATCATCATCAACAACTCATATACGCTCCCCACTGTACGCATAAGCCTCCACTAATAATAAATGAGAATGAATTAGGCCAAAATCCACCACGTCGGACAAGAGCGAATCATCTATGAATTTGATTTCTTTAGTACAAATTACATTAATGTGGTGTTGTGTTCCTGTGATGAGTAAAGTCGCCAGAGCTCCATGAGAGAGGTAGAGCATAGCGTTTATTCGCTCAAAGAGCAGCTCGACTGGGGAAGTACCTCCTTACAGAATACCGCACCCAAATAACTTTATGTTGTGTTCCTGCGCGTGAGTAAGGTCGCCAGAGCTCATTGGGGAGGGGAGAAGGGTCGGTAACACGTGAGTGATGCCTCGTGTGTTACAAGATTCCAGAACTACGGTAACTGCTTACCATCAGGCGGGTCGTATGCTTGTCGAATAAAAAAAGGTCGACAATAAGTGATTGATGCTGCACTGATTAGTGTAATTTTCTGTGTTCTATTCCCTTTTATATAATAAAATTAAACACATAAGTTATTTGTAAGTTTCTTATGTATTGCCATAACCGTCATTGGCTATCAAACACAATATTCAAACCTCGTAACACTCGCATATCTGCTGTTTTATTGGCGAGCTGTAAATCTGCAGGGTACCCACTTTTAGCCGCTTTATTGTTGGTATTTGCAGAGGCGATTGTGAGCGGAGTCGTTACTCAAAAACAAGCCGGCTGTGTTTCGAACAACCGGCTTTATTTCTGTATTTACTTACATCTCTAATGGCTGTTAAGTAAACTTCACTTGTCGGTTTATACTTGTAACGAGAGGTGAATTTGATCCCTGCCGTGTTCCCAAGGTCATTCGGGTGGTTTTAGTTTAGTGGATGGTCCTGGTTTTGAATCGCACATTGAATTTTACCTTTCGTTGAAGAAATACATCGTAAGGAAACCATAGCACGGTGTTAGGGTACTTCGTAGTACTCATATAGCTGGTCACTACAGTCAAGTTGAAAATCTATGGCCATACACACCCCGGCTTCACTCGAGAGGCAGTATTAACGTAGTAGGTTATATTAACGTAACCATTAAAAATTAATAAACATACTAACCCAAACAAGTTTATGAAAATAACAATAAGTCATTCAATTAGTATAATTTCTCACATTCACGTACTGTCTCCTCACACAACTTCCACCTCCCCTCGTCCATAATGCCCTGCGTCACACCACACGAATAATCCTCATAACTCGACAACTCCGGACGCGTTCAAGTCTTGTTACCCATTCAGAGACAGGATACGTACAGTTAAAGTTTTAACGACTTCACTCTACCACTACTAGATTTCTAGATGTTACATGGTAATACTTGCTCAAGTGTGACGTCATTGGGTTTGAAGTCTTTGAAGGGACTCCGTTTGAACATTGTTTCACTAGTTGGAATCTTACCAAGCCCATTGTACAAGACAGTCGTGTACAAAAGTATCATTGATTATTATATTTAAGAATTAAGATATTCATTTACCTATCGAGGCTTCTCTTCTCTTCTTTATATGCTTAACACTTTGGCCACATCATTACTTAATTTGAGAACTGTATCTGCCAATAAACTGCTGTGAAGTTTGGCGGAATAAGCATTTATAAAATATGTAAATATTTGTGTACCAAATAAATAAATAAAAAATAGAGGGATAAAATTATTAAAATTACTATTCACCATCGATGTTTGACATTAAAAACGAGCCATTGTTGATTGATGTCTTCACTTCCCGCTTTTTATGTGTTCCAATGTCGACGCACATTCTTCGTAATAACTGTTTCGTAGGCAATTTAAATGTCGTAAAATGGCGGCGGGCGCGCGGCGTCGCTTCCCGCGTGACTTATGGAGGTGTAGTGCTACATTGCTCGGTATTAATGCCTTATGTTTCATTAACTCGCAAGACGAGCGCGCTTGTAAGTTATTGCTGGTATTTTTATCGAATTAACTCCGAGGTAAGGAGGTGCGTCGTCGGTGAAACAAATTGTGTTGACTTTATTTGTTGGTATAGTAACGGATAGGTGGCACGAAGCTGAGATATATGGGTTAGTGCTACTTTCTATGTGTTTGTAACGTTATGAATACTGGAATTGTTGATGTTTGCGATGAATTTATCTCGTTTCAAATAAATAATGTAAAAACTAAACTAGGCTAGTGCACAGTTCAATTTCGAACGGCATTTGAATTCGCGAAAAATATAAACGATTGAGCATCGAACACCGTTCGACATATTCGACAAATTGTTTTAGTAAATTATTTAATCCTTTTTTAATTCCAAATTTTATTTCATCTATTTAAAATAGCTACAGGCTTCAATTACCAAACCACTGTTAATCCGTAATGTCATCCCTAGCGCAAAATTATCGGAATACCCTTCATTGAAACTGTAAAAATTTAAATCTCGCAGAAAGCCGAGGTGGACAGGTTAATGCCCCTCGAGCCACTCGTGTCGCCGACTGTACTAGTAATGTTAGTACGCACTGCTGCCTGCATTGTCAGCTATAATTGTGAACAGCTGTTGGTGATCATAAACCACGCGTAACTGGGGCTTTATTGCATTTTTAGTTTTATTACAACCGAATTAGATTTACTATCCTGTGATGTTGGTTCGCTTACTCAACATGCCTGATTGTGAGTTGAAATAACACGTGGTGTCCGCGCGTGGCTCTGATTTATGTCGGTGAATGTTTGATAGTTGAATTAAAAACCGGCCAAGTACGAGTCGGACTCGCACACGGAGGGTTCCGTACAATAATAATAATAATATCGTGCTGACAGATCGATTGAAGCGCCGGGCAGTGCTCGTCGACATCACCATCCCTCATGACGAGAACCTCGTGAAGGCCGAGAAGGACAAGCTCAGCAAGTACCTTGACTTGGCTCACGAGGTAACCGCCATGTGGGATGTTGATTCAACGATCATTGTCCCGATAGTTGTTTCGGCGAACGGTCTAATAGCGAAGAGTCTCGACCAACATCTTGAGAGGCTCTCGCTAGATGGCTGGGTCAAGGGTCAGATACAGAGGGCGGTACTCTTGGACACGGCGCGCATCGTCAGGAGATTCCTCTCTCTGCAGCCCTAACCACCGGTAGCTTGGGCCCTGCCCCGCTGCCGGCGGCACACTAGGATTAGGTTTTTTTATAACATTTTTAGATTTTGTAAAGATATTGTAAAAAAGTTAATCATATTTATATAGGATTAGGTTTTTTATAATATTTTTGATTTTTTTTATACTAATGTTATAAAAAAAAATAGTTCTAGGAAACAAAATAAATAAAGTGAATAATAATGTAACCTTACTCAATTTGACTGTGAAATGAATAGTAGGCGCAAAATTACCGTTAATGGTAGTTCCTGTTGACTTAGAATCACGAAATTTTGGTTAAAAGCAAGGTCGTACACACAAGTAATGGGAAAATTCCGAAAAATAAAAGAAGTTGAAAATTAAGGTACATCTTGGTACTTACAAGTTATCGCGAAAATCTAAATTTGCCCATATCTTTTTATCGTGTTGACTCAGGTCCTTGATTTTTATACACCTAATAGGGACTATAGACCTCAGTATCTGGTATATATTTCCACTTGCTAGGTCCAACCGTTCCTGAGAAAATCGGTGGTAACACACGAACATACAGTCGGACAAGAGAGTGATCTTATAAGGGTTCCTTTTTTACCTTTCGAGGTACGGAACCCTAAAAATTAGTGCCACAGCGTTCTGCGGTGTTAGACTATTGAGACTTGCTTCTTACGTAGGTACCATGTATTTACTGCTAGGTGTTGCCACATAATGCAACGGTAGCACACACACACACTCTTATATAGCGCCTTCTCTTTTATAATTCTATAGCTTATTTCCCCGTCACTTTTTGCAAATATACATACGTCACGTTTATCTAATGTAACTTCTAGCTATGTAATAAAGAACCATAATTACATCTACATATAACCTAAAGTTGAACATTATGTCAGTTACCAAGTAACTTTGGAAGCTACGTACTTTTTGTTTACCTAATAGCTTCGCGAAAATTACTTTCACGGCCCGGCTGTACTCGGAAAGAATATTTTATATTCTGGAATAAGCCGGAATATTCAATACGAGAGGAAATACCCTTCGGATTTTAGCTCCACGCTTCGATATCCAATATGATGACAGATAATTTATTTTTAAAGGAGCTCTCAGGTTTGGAGCTATATTTATTTTAAAAGCATTAATACATTTACAAGGCAGAGATTTCGTTCTTAGATCACGAACGGATAATTTGTAGATCCAAGAAAAATTATAATCCCCCGCCCGTTTTACCTTTAGTCATAAAAACAATTGTAAATGAATTCAGCGAGCCCCTGCCGAGTCCGTTAAAGCTTCCGGCTCCTGAAAGAAATCCTGGCTTAATTTTGTCTTCTAAATAATTATTAATAGCCTTTATAAAAACAATTGGATGGCCCCTGATGTACGCGGGAGGTGTGTGTCGCGCTGTACCCGACGAGTCGCTCCTAGTTTGTAATTTTTTTTTTAAATAAACTGTTTTATATGTTTGTAAATCCTAACTATTATAAATGCGAAAGTGAGTTTGTTTATTTGTTTGTTACGCCTCACTTACTCAATGGATCATCATGAAATTTGGCATGCAGATAGCCTATGGTATGGAGAAGGACATAGGCTACTTGTTATCCCGGGAACGCGGGTGGATCCGAGGGACAGCTAGTATTTGATAACCGATGTTAATTTAATATTTATTATTATTTGTAATAATAATATGCTATGTTTTTTTTTATTTACTCACCAGCCTTGAAGTTTTTACCTGCGTTCCTGAGTGATCTTATGTTTTTACGGGATAAAAAGTATTATTTGACTAACTCTGGAGATGGATATCTGTAAACAACAAAATTCTTATCGTGATAAATGAAACATTCTGTTAATACAATCTAAAATAGCTACAAAATAATACAATTTATTCAGATTTCAGCTTTAGAGCTTTGTGGAATTATATAAAAACATTCCTTATAAAATATGCCAAAAAGTTATTTCCTTTAAACAGGCCTAGTTGAAGTAACAATAAGGATAATGTCATTACAACAAAAGGGAATATTTAAGCGATCTAAGTGGAACCAATCAAATTATACAACAATCGTGAAATGATTTTATGTTTTCACTGTTCAGGTATCATATAAAATAATACACTTACATAGAAATGAAATTATTAACGAAATTTTAGGTTATTTTGTCCTTTGATTCAATTATGCTTAGGTATATAATTTTTATTGTTAATTATTTGGAAAGAAAGCTAAACATAGTTAGATTGTCCAAAGAATATTAAAAAAATGTAACCTTGCTGAGTTTCTTGCCGGATTCTTCTCAGTTGAGGGCCTTCAGTAAATGTGACCTTCATAAGTGCCCTTCTGGGGCCTAAATTGAATAAATGGCTTTGACTTTGAATTGCCTTTGTAAACTCCTTTAGTGACTATGTGAAATGCATTAATCACCAATAAAAAAAAACATCTACACAGTTTTTAATTCTTTTATCAAAATAGCAAGACACGCTTTATATTTCACCCAAACTTGGCCCATTGGACATTTACGACTTTATTGGTATTGACCCAAAGTTGATTGTGCGAAAGTAAGAGCTATAAAATATTATTATTATTTCAACATTTCCCTCACAATACGGGCTAGTTACTCATAACTTACCTGTTTTTGGTTGGTTGGCTCTACGATCAGGGAAGGGGAGAAATATAATAATGTTTCTGAGAAAATATTGCTGAATATGTGGCTCGTATGAAAAGTTATCCTGAATGATGATAAAGGGATGGACATAAAATATATTCCTCCGAGAACCTAATTGAGATAGAAAAATAAACACAATACATATATCACAAAAACACACATCCACTCTTATACTGCATACTCACACACACACACACACACACACACACCCACACAATTCACTCACATACTTTCACCACCTCAATGGGTCTTTCTTAGTTTAAAATTTTTACATGCCACTTTTCCTTGTAATTTGTTAAATAATGTCTTTTTTTTTTATATAATTTTAATTTTATAATTATTTTGAATTTCATTATATAATCACCAGTTAATGATTTTGTATTGTGTGATACCAAGTCTGGAAACGGGCGTTGAGGGTTGCGACACAGTTATTTTTAACTACTGCAACTTTCATCGTTCTCATTGTAACTATGATAATTCTGGTTTTTATGCACAAATAAATTTTATTCTTATTCTTTTATTCTTATTTTTATTTATGAAAGCCAACGATTTATGTGTGTGTGTATATGTTACTATTAGTTATACCACAGACATAAATAGATAACGCAAGTCCCTCCATCTGCATGAAAACCAAGCGAGCCTTTTTTTCAACATACCATAATGTCACAAGAGCGCTTTAGTGAGACTGGCATTAGAGTGTGAGAATGAAGCGATCCTAATTGTCAGTAAAACACATCCTTCGCTACACATCTCTGGTGGACATGCAGCCTTATGCGAGTTCTCTGTCCGCGCGAAACAGTTTCAAAAGAAGAGCATTGTTCTCCCTTTTGGCACAGCCTTTGGCACGCGAAGTACATACACTCGCGATATCTATTTAGATTTATATATGTGGATTCCGGAATGATTATTTTCTGCGACATATGAAAATACATATCAGTTTTTTTTGTCTTAATAATTTCATTTAAACTAATAAAATATTTATACTACTGAAAAACAAATCATTGCGTAACCAGTTAGCTGATATACTCTTATAAACCCAGACTGAGAACAAACAGCCATGTTTTGTACACAAACATGTTTATCCTCGGCGGATCTCTTCGCCGACAGTAAGATTCGGCGAACTAAATTCAATAATATCATGACAAAATTATGATTCATCATTCAACAACATATTTTGATATATAATGTTCATTAAATCAAATGTTGTCACATTAATCTTACGGCGTTTGACATAAAATATTATCTCCTTTTGATGGTGACAGGATTATATCTTCCTAACTAAAATATTAGTTAGGAAATGCGAAAGAATGTCCGTTGGTTTGTCCTTCGTTCACTCAGTAACAGAGCAACTGATCGACGTGATTTTTGCGGGAAAATTTCTTGGGCGCCGGAGATAGATAGGGAAATGCATACATTTTTGAGAATTATTGATTCGTAAATATTTAATCTAAAACTGAACTGAAAACATAAACATGCTGAAACTCAAACTCCACTACCGACACACTTAGTATTAATAAATCTCCGAATAGTTCAGTTTATTGTTGGTTGTGTTTACATGAACGCAGACGGCGTGGGATTGTTTAACTAGTATTTATTTTCACAGATGGCAGCCCGATATTTTTTTACTAGTTGAGACTATCAATCAAATTGAAATAAATTAAATTGTATGACATTATTATTATTAATAATGTAACAGTATAGATTGACTTCTCCTGACTTATTTTTATGTTTTTTGTTTACAGGTAAGCAAAACTCTCTCAATGCCAGATTACGCTACACGATATATGTAAGTTATATTTTCATTCATATAGTGTTTGACCACATTTAAGATTTAGTGGATTTCTTACCTAAACTACTTTCAAAACGAGAGTTATGTATTTGACTCATTAAATTAATCTGAACTCTATTTTAAGTACACTAATATGCATCTTGCATTCAGAAATAACAAATAGCAATCTCGTTTCAAAAGTTCCAACACAAAATTAGCTTCTCCTTTAAAAGTCCTGGGAATTTCTAGTTCTCCGCCTAATTCAATCCGGGACTTTCTCCCGGGGCATTTGAATAGAGCTGCACTCCCGGCCGGGATGAGTCGGGACTTTAAATAATTTTGTTTTTACAATTGCATTCCGCTGTAACAGGCCGAGATTGAATCTGTTATTGCATTTCTTATTTATTTTTGTTACCACTTACGTGGAGCGCTATAAACACTGGCCTAATTTTAATTCGTTCTCAATCGGTGAAGAATTCCATTTCACACGTTCGTATTACACGGTATTCTATTACGATTTTATATATTTGGAGAGCCTAGAGTATTTTATTTTGATTGGACTGATATCCGACCACAATCTTACCATGGTCATTAATGATGTGGCCAAAGGTGGTAAGCACACAACGCCTAGAAGTGAACTGGCTCTCAAATGCAGCTATCGAAATACACCGAGTGTTAGTAGTAGCTGGGTACTAAAAAGTTCCTTAAATGTTTTTTTCTTAACCAAAAGATCATGCTCTTTTACACGTGTTCTTAATCTTAAGGCGTTCTTAATCATTCCAAAAAAGGTTATGACGAAGTCGAAGATGTAGCACGATTGCCCAGAAAATATCTGACTCGGACCTTGAAGAAATTAAGACTAAAGTTTGAGTCCCAAAGAATATTAAGTACTTTGTCCCTACAATTCAATTAATGTCCTTAATATTTGCTATAACTTGTATTATTTTAGCGAGGTTCTGGAAGTTCTACGTTACAGACCAATAACTTATTCTTTTTACTTATAAATGCTGTTGTTAAGTGCCTATTTGCGATATCATTATTGTGTATCAAATCCGTGGGAGATTTCAATAAAATACGCGTACTTTATGCCTATCTCTAGGCATCTAGGTAGCAATGAAATATTGTTTTCACTTATATTAATGTTTTGACGTTTCAACTTTTATGGTATGGCTTTTTAAGGCATTTAAGGCAACCTCGGTATTGTTTTCAACTCTTCCAGATGGTAAAAATACTTAAACATTTTATTAGTCACATGTAACAGCAGCCGTATTGTTTTCAAAAAGATACGAATTCACTAAAATTCTACTATCCTAGTACAGTATTACCCAACTGATATGGCGCGTCGTGAATCTTCGTTCGCACAGAAAAGAAAGTATGGCTCCGAAGATTAACGAAAGAATGCTTAAAACTTACAATCAACCTTAGATCACTAATATAAGGTTCATAATCTAATACACTGCAGCTGTTAGTTCCGTCTCACTCGCAAGTCACGCCACTCCGCACGGCGCGCGCTAACATGGCGGCAGCTGCCGACCAATAGCGATTCCCGTGCTTTGAAATTTTTTCTTCTGCACAGGTACATCGGTAAGCCATATCATAATCATATCGTTGGGTACTACTGTAAAATTATAAATGCGAATGGTGTAGATTGTTTGTCATTCAATCACGCCGTAATGGATTTGGATGAAATTTCGCACATAAGATAGATCATCATTAGAAATAAAACAGGACGTTTTTGTTCCTTTGTTAGCCCGAGTTAAACCGCGATACGAAAACAATAATATTGGGTGTTATATAAACTTTACAAATTATACTTGGGTGGTGAAATCGTTTCGTCAACTTCATTAACATCAAAGGAGTCGTTTCGTTAACTTGTTAACTGGATTGCACTCGCGAGCTTCTGATTGTAGTCGCTGATTGCAGCTACTCTTCAAACGTTATTATATTTTCTTAACGGAATTGGACCTATTCAACGAAAATTTAATTCTGTTACGCTCGGAATAAATTAACCTTTGCTTGGAAATAACTCCAGAAATGTAAATACACGTTTAAAGAAATATGTTGCTTATTTTAGTCATTTGTTTTTAAGGGTACGAGGCCACAAGTAATACCGTAATACTATATAATAAATATGAAAATATATCACTAATAAGTAATGGAAAAGGAAATTATTTTGACTAGCTTAGGTTTACTAAGTTCGCTAATGGAATGCGCGATACATAACTACATATGAGAAGAAAAACAGGAACTGCTATTCAAGTAATTAGTATTGTATTGACCCTAGAATGTTAACTAGAGAGCTATAGTAATAATAATAATAATAATAAATGTATTTATTTTTCTCTCACAAAAGGTTTCTTATGAACTAGGTTGGTACTACATTAATAAAATAAAGTTAAACCTGTTTTGTAAGAGACTGGTGCCTGAGCTAGGTTTATAAAAACCTGTATTACAGGTCACCAGTGCCCCACTCCGCGGATTGACAATGTTTCAATATGATGTGCATGATAAGAACCAAAAAGAAAAACAAAAAACTATGACAATATAGAATTACAGGCACTAAAATAAAAATA
Source organism: Polyploca ridens (assembly GCA_951394255.1). Classification (NCBI taxonomy): domain Eukaryota; kingdom Metazoa; phylum Arthropoda; class Insecta; order Lepidoptera; family Drepanidae; genus Polyploca; species Polyploca ridens. The sequence continues at coordinate 13,796,314 of OX596264.1, read as the reverse complement.
ACTTACAATTAATACAACTTTAAAATGAAAATAAAATAACAATACTACAACTAATAACTGATTATAATTTGAGTGAATAATGCGTTTGTGTGTGTAAGGAGAGGTTAAAAGTGCATGTAAAATTAAGTGTAGCTGTGTAAATATGTGGATTGTTAGTGTGTATGGTGAGTATGGTGACTGAATGCGTGTATGAAGAGAATTGTGATAAATATAAGCTTAGTTCTGATAAAAAGATTGAATTTTGTAGGTAGCATGAAATTAGAGTTACAAAATCAACTTTGTGGACACAGTAGGTTTTCAGTCTCTTTATAATTTAATGACTTTAGCCATCTCGTGGTTATATTTTTGCAAGAGGCTTTGGGTAAAGGGTAGATGGACAACGTTTTGTTTAGTTGATTATAGATGTAAGGCCCGAGGAAGAGGAAGAAATTGTGCGATAGCCTGGTGTGGTGGGTTTGAATGTTACAGACCGTGCCCTTCCTGCGCTTATCACACACTAGTTGTGAATCATAATTTAGTTGACTGTGCTTTTTTATTACGGTCTGTAGTACGAAAGTTTGTCTGACAGTAAGTACATCCCATAGTTTATAAAGGTCCGTAGTGGGAAAGCGATAGGGCAGACCGGCACTTACTTTAAGGATGGCTCGCTGCGCTCTCTCAACGTCAATGATATGAGACTTTGCTACACCACCCCATGCAATGATGCAGTATTCCAAGATAGATTGGCAAAGCGCAAAGTAAACAACTCTTATTGTCCCACGGTCTGCTACATGTTTAAGAGTCCCAAATATATAAATGAGCTTACGCAGCCTAGTCACAAGAATATCAATGTGAGGCTTAAAGCTAAGCGTCTGGTCAATCGTAATGCCGAGGTATTTTATCGTGGGAGCTCTTTGTATAGATGGGCAGGGACAATTCACTGTGGGCCGAGTACAAGCGTGAGCTGTGATTGTAAGTGACGTTGGAGGAAGTAGGTGGGTTCTGCAAGCAAACGCTAGATACTTAGTTTTAGACACGTTTAAGGTTAGTAAATTAGACCTAAGCCATGCACAGACTTCGCTAAAACCGCATTGGGCACTGTCAAAGACATCTTCCCAGGTAGTCCCGCTGAAGAAAAGTGCCGTGTCATCTGCAAACGTTAGGGTATTACCATTACGCAGTTGGATACTACAAAGGGAGTTTATGTAGATGAGAAACAGCGTAGGACCGAGGATGCTTCCCTGTGGCACGCCATGTCTAACTATTTGCTCGTCGCTAACCAAGGTGTCGATCTTTACACGCTGAATCCTACCATTCAGATAATTTTTAAATAATTTAAGTGGGAGCCCTCTCACTCCCATGCTCTCTAGCTTCATTAGCAGGTGGGGTATAGAAACCGCGTCAAAAGCCTTTGCCAGGTCAAGGAATATAGTTAAACACTTCCTTCTTTTATCAAGGTTTGCTATAGTATAAATAAAGAATCGATTGAGTCGCCGATTGGTGAGGTTAGGGAGGCAAACCAAGTGACTTGCAGTCGCAATAAGAACGTGATACAATTGCGATGCTAACGCTGGTCGTATAGCTTCATCTACATAACCAAGCATGACTTCTTCTGAATCGCTACAAAAAGGCGCCGTAGATGACCTCTTGGATCTCTATCCTAGAGGTACTCTTAACGCGACACAAGTCACATCCAGAACAAACATTCGAGTGCATGAACATGTCTAGCTCCATAAACAAAATGGTCGTCGACAATCGCCATCGTTAGTAAACAATCAACCTTTGTATGGCATTGACATTTCAAATCGAAATAGGTACAGTCAGCAACGAAAGTCCATGAACAGATTCAAAACGACAAAACAACTGAGCACTAAAACTGTCATAAATCACTAACAAACAAAGATAACGATGTATTGAACTGGATCGACAAAGTAACTATAAAACCAAATATTTGAAGGTAGAAGTAAATATATGTTGTAAATTTTAATAATTGTAACGAACATAAACAAATAGGTACCTTAAGGCAGAATGAAAAATATCTTGGGTAAATTCAATAGAAACCATCATAGTGTACCTATAAGGCCATATATTAATGAATAATTATATGAGATCAACACTTACAGATTGATAACATATTTTTGTCGCTAGTAATATTTAGCAATTTATGGCACAACATAGCTTAGCGACTTTTGTAGTTTTATGATGACAAGGTTATTTTGTAGTTTACTTTGATCAGTAATTTATGGTAAGTAAGTAATGCATATGTATTTTGGAACTTAATTGTGTTCAGCGACTTCTGTTGCTGACTGTACGTGATTTTAACAATCTCTTATCACAGTTCCATACAAAGGTTGATCGTTTACTAAAAATGTCGACAACCATCTTGTCTAGGGGAGCTGTTATGTTTCTGAGCGAGAGTATCAAGCTATGTTTATTTATAAACAGCAGTAGCTCTTTATAGCCTAATTAGACAAGAGTTTTATTAAAACCTAAATACCGTAGAAGAACCACTTCGCGTCCCTCGTAGCTTCAACCAAATCATTATAAGGTGGTACAATAGTAGAAGGAATGCGCCGCACGGAGCTATTTCCACATTACTATGAAGCAGTCTTGGCACCGACCCACTGTGCAGTGTGCACGTCCTACTGCACAGTGAGCTGTTTGTACCCAGTTACTGCAGTTGCATTGTTTTTTTTTTTTTTTTATACCACTTAGGTGGCAAACAAGCATACGGCCCGCCTGATGGTAAGCAGTTACCGTAGCCTATGGACGCTTGCAACACCAGGGGTATCACTCGCGCGTTGCCGACCCCGAAGAAACCGCTTCACACCCTTTTTGAAGAACCCCATGCTATACTCCATTGGGAAAACCATGGCAGGGAGCTCATTCCACAGTCCGAGCGTCCGCGGAAGAAGATTTTAATATATTTGTTGATTTATAATAATGGAAAGTGACTAGCTGCTATAATGGTGCGTCTATACTACGCGAAGCGAGCACGAACCGAGCTACGAACGAACAGGTTTCATTCGTTGTTCGCGTAGCGTGGACGGACTTGCGAGCCTCGAACGAGCATTCGTCTCGCGCTCGACTGCGCCCGATTGTCAGTTTTCTCACGAACATAGGGCATAGCATCTTACTCGTTGTACGTCCACACTTGACATCGCGAGAAACGAACGAATTCTGTTCGTTCGTGGCTCCGCTCGTGCTCGGTTCGCGTAGCATGGAGGCACCATTAGATATTAATTTGAGTGGATCTACTCAAATTGATGATGATTTGGTTCTGGGAATTTGAAAGTAATATTAAATGAAATTAAACTATTAATTATTTATGGTCATATTAATTTTCCTCTTGCTTTACGTCTCTCACCAAGGGATCTAGTCTTCTCTGCATATAAATTAACATTTATTCATTGGTATGATATGTCCGTGTAAGTTGCATACAAATCCGTCGAAACATTACGGGGAGATGGCTGACTTGATTTAACAAAAACTTGGTCTCATAGTAAGCGGTTGCCGTAGCCATATGAAAGCTTGCAACACTTGGAGCATAACTAAAGTGTTACCGACCCTTCCCTCCTCCTCAATGAGCTCTGGCGACCTTACTATGCACAGGATCACAACATAAAGTTATTTGTCTGCGGTATTCTTAAGGTGGAGGTACCCCAGCCGAGAAGTCAAGCTGTTCTTTGAGCAAATAAACGCTACGCTCTATCTGTTTAAAATCCAGTAAAAAAACCGGAAAAACATACTAACTCTTCAATCAGATCTTCTTTTGCTATTCATAGCGATATCTAAACTGAATAAGAGTGTGAGAGAGAGAACACATGTACAGTTAGTATATGTACTAATAGAGTAGTGGTGAAATCAAATCGGACGCGAGTCCGCTTCACACAATCCGACCTAAATAGCGCCGTTTACCCATTACGCCACCTGCCACTGTTTGGGTCATATTACGTGTCATAGAAATTGTTCTGTTCATGGAAATTTGGATTGCCAGATTGTTTTTTCGCATTGTACTGGTAATTCCAGCGATTAGTGCGTTTACAAATAAACGATCAATTAACCAAAAAACTGTTCACCGTTATTATTATTAGCATAGATCTGATTGTCTTTCTCAAATAAGTTAACAAAACTTTCAATATCCCACAGATAAAAAAAAATGTATTTTAATTTGCATTTCAACAACTCTTCTTTAGATTTATTATATAATTATCTTTGATAGCAATAGACATGAATCTCTATCACAATACATAATAGCACATTGTGTATAAAAGTAGGAAGTTCAGCGTAAATGGCATAGTCACGCGGACGCGGACGCGGGGAGACGCGGCTATTTTGAGCCAGACAGTCGAAAATGGCGGCGCATTTGAAAGCTCTCAGTGGGATGGGGTTCAAATGTTACCTTGTATAGATTTGTGGGGTCCTTTTACTCGTAGTTTACCGTTCAAGTTTGAACGTAGTTTTGTAATTAACTTACTATTAAATTTTTTTTATAATCTACTTCACATTTTCGTGGGTTTTTAGGTGGCATGTTTTCGAAATACTATATGTTTGGTTAAACTATTCTCGCAAAAGATCAACCGTCATTTTTTTTTTGTACTACGGTTGCAAATAAGCATACGGCCCGCCTGATGGTAAGCGGTTGTAGCCTATGGACGCTTGCAACACCAGGGTTATCACTCGCGCGTTGCCGACCCTGAAGAAACCTCTTCACACCCTTCTTGAAGAACCCCATGCTGTACTCCTTTGGGAAAATCACTTTAATAAAACTTACAGATTAATTAAAATTATATTTTTTACCCAGGCCGCATCCCCATTGAAAATAAACCTTTTGTCATAAGTATAGGATTTTAACGTAATTATTTTAATCTAGGATCAAAATTTGACGTTGTAATACGGACCATGATTCTGTACCTGACTATAAAAACAAAAACTATAATTTCTCAGTAGTTCTTCTTAGAAAGTTATCCTAGAAGTGTAAATACAATACGGCTCCAAGTTTAATCTTGGCCGCTACTCGTAGCTACGGCTCAATTAAAATCCAACAAATAAACCGTAGCGCGTCTACGGCACCTCTACGGCGTAGCTCGTAGCCGCTCCACAATTAACTGTAGTACTCTAGTTTTACACTTTTTCTATGTGTTCGTTTAGTTTTGTTATTAGTTACGTGGTCTGCTTGTATTGTGATAACTGTATATAGTACTTTAAGTTCTAGAATATAGTGAGTAGGATATGCAGACCCATCCATCTTAAAAAAATGTTACGAATAGAGAGTAGATTCTGAAATTCTTTGCTATTATATTATTTGGCGTGTTTGTATAATGTCACTTCTTTTGGTTATGTTATTTTGATACATGTGCTAAACAGAATTTCTTGATCAAAATTAGTAACTGACTACTATACTTCGACCGTCTCACTATCTCATATCACGTAGAAAATCTAGCATTTTATACTGTTTTCAGGATTAGAGGATATCGGTGACAGTTAACTTTTGACAATTATAGTCATGCGCCTTAACGATATCCAATCGATTTTTTCGTTGTAACGAGAAAGTTAATAAAGAAAGTCTAATCGATTTTCATTTTAGTGCTTTTATTTTCCAAATTATATTTCCTTATCACTGTCTTACTGCTTAATACCGCCTCGTGGGTAAATTTCAAATTCAAATTCAAATTCAAAAAGCATTTATTCAATTTAGGCCCTGATAAGGCACTTGTGAACGTTAACAAATGGCTCTACACCGGTTCCAAATACAACTTGAACTGAGAAGACTCCGGCAAGAAACTCAGCAAGTGTTTTTTTTTTTTTAATATGTAAATAGAAGTATTACAATTACAAAATATATATAACAATAGCCTGCGAAGCGAACAATTCATTCAAATGCATTCTTGTCATCTACAAAATCAGAAACTTTATAGTACCCTTTCGTGCATAACTTCTGTTTAACTATCTAATTACAAACATTGCATACATGTATCATACTGTACTATTATCGTTGTTCTTAATTTCAGATAATTATTACAGGATTTATGAGAAATTATGTTTGTTAATTGATATTTACCTAGTAATGTAATATTCTCTCTCTCTTTGATATCGTACCGATATAACGAAATTGTTTGGTAATTAAAAATATTTCGATATTGATAAACCTCTTCAAAAATAATCGATATAACATATTTCGATACTTTTTTGAATTTCCCTGTCGATCAAGCATTGTCAATCACTATAGGTAAATGTTCCGTTTCATGCAGCAAGTATTTTAAGGATATACTATTTCTTAATTTTTAAAATTATCAAGCTATAATAATGTGCTGAAATTATTTCTTAGTTATGTATAGCGATGTATATTGTATTTTTGCAATGATATACAATGGAAATTAAAATATTTTTTTGTACAATATTATATTAGTTATTCGCAAGTAGTATGAGTGAACCGGAAAATGTGAACTGTCACCGATATCTTCTAATCCTGAAAACAGATTAGTAAATCGTTTTTATAGTAAGTAATGGTAGCAGTCGTAGGACTCGTAGGTGTACAATTAAATGTAGGACATATATTACGCTCGTAGCACTTGTTCTACGACGCGACGTGGCGGCTACGAGCTACGGACCAGTGCTACGAGACGCACGCCGGCTAACTCTAGTTTGCGACAGTTTTACATTCAGCTAACCGACACGATGATTGTATTGTTTTAATTAATCTTTCGTTTATTTATTCTTTGATGGAAAATGAAAATATATGATGCAGGGAAAACTACACGGTGGTTTTTGATTGTGCTGCCACATTAAGTCACCCTGTTTAGTAGGTGTGAATAAGATACCAAAAGCATACATATCAAATGAACGTAAACAATATTTTGCCACCAAATTTGTACCCCAATGATAAATATATTATACCTTTTGCCATATTTGGTATGAAACCAAATCATTTTGATGATGAGAAAGAAATTCAATATTCGTTTTTTATTACAACTGATTCATTAATATGTTACTGTAATTATCAAGTAATTGCTTTTTGAATATCTTAGATTTTATTTGAAAAAAAGGTGTATTGTTTGTTAGTTTAGGACACGTCAACTATTGTGTGTCGCTTAAAACAAATAGCTAATTTACCTTAATGTGCATAAACTTCTCCCCTATAATAGCTTTGCATACTTAAATAATAATTAGAAGTCAGGTGTTGCATATATTAACGCATGAGAAAATACACACCAGAGACTAAACTTCCTAAAAACGCGTATATCTAGTTTAGTAGGGTTACCACATTCTGTAGGTCCATTTTTAACATTCATTCTTATGATATGTGAATCCTTGGCCATATTGTAATTGACCACGATGTGATTTAGGTTAAAAGAAAAAAAAAATTGACTAAAAAAATATCTTTTAGCAACTTTGTATACCACCTTGGCTGGTTTATACCTAAATATCTTTCGGCAAGCACCTACTGATAAGCTGCGGCATTGGAATTTGAGAGTCCTTTGCCATTTATATAAGTCTACGAAGTTGGTAAACAAGTATACGGCCCGCCTGATGGTAAGCAGTTACCGTAGCCATATGGACGCTTGCAACACACGAGGCATCACTCACGCGTTACCGACCTTTCCCTCCTCCACAATGAGCTCTGGCGACCTTACTCACGCGCAGGAACACAACATAGCGTTATTTGACTGCGGTATTCTGTAGTGGTAGTACATTCTTAGTCGAGCTGCTCTTTGAGAGAATAAATGGTATTGGCTACCCTTTTTCGGCAACAGAGTGAAATCCTGGTACTGCTTGCTAATGTCCATAAGCTTTGGTAGCCACATACCACGGTAGTTTGCACATTAATATTTATTTATTTCATTTGACACTTAAAAAAAATGTTTTTTTTAATCAATTTTATGTCTTTTTTTTATATATAATGGGTTTACGCTGTATCGCAATCCCGCCTGATGGTAAGCGAAGATGTAGTCTAGGGTGGACCGCGCGTACCCATAAGATGCCTGCTATTAGCTAGGCCTCTGCATGCTATTTACTCATGTACTTATAATTCCGATACCTTACCTGAAGGAACCTCCGTCAGTCGCGTGACCAGACCAATAAACGGTTGATTAGCATATCTCTTGCGCCATTAGCTTTGCTGTAGCGTGGTATAGTTCGCGCCGGTGGTGGGCTGGTCGGCTAATAGTAGGATGGTGTTATGCAGGTGTTTGATTTATGTTTAAGGGGTTTTAGTTTTATAGACTATCTTTCCCTGTGGTTTCACCCGCATTATCGGGATGAAAAGTAGCCTTTATTACTAGGGGATAATGTAGCTTCCTATTGGTGAAGGAATTTTAGAAATCGGATGTGTAGTTTATGAGATTATCTCCTACATCCAAACATACAACTTACAAACTTTACCTCTTTATAATATTAGTATAGAAAGGAAGTCAAAATATAATAAATTTATATGTTAAGAGCTACTACTAATTTATAGAAAAGATCGCCTTTTGGTTGAATCTTTTGTGCCTTTCTTCACTGAAAGAAAAACCGATTTCGCATGTCTATCAGTTGTTTAAAGTATCAAAAAGTATTTCTTTTGTGGCTGTCCCTGTAACACCGCGAGCCCGCTGTGACTGTCGTGTACAACTTTGTTAGTCACCGACCGAAAAACCGTGTTTTACGGTGTATATTTTAACATCGTGAGGAATCACGAATACAATGTTTCATTTATGGAGGTGCAAGGAGGATGACACCTCCATTTAAAAAGGAAGATCTTCCGCCAGGCTGGGACATCGTGCTTGGGGACCGCGGTCCAACTGTACATGTCGGACAGTTGTATATATGCAGATTCTCGAGAATACTTCGTAAGCGCGATGCAGGATGTTATGGCGCCACGCCATCTATCTTTCAGTGTGTGAACTATCTCAGTGTAAATGATAGATGTCGCTACACATTAGTAGTAGGTACCTAAAAGCTTTAACCTTTGCCTGCCGAGTACTGCAAATCAATGTATCGACGTAGGTTTGTAGCCCCCTACTGGTTGTCTACCAGCCTCAGATTTAAACCAAAAAATTTAAAACGTCTAGAAGGATAGTCGCCACTATGGGAACACGAAATAAACAAGCCATAATTGACAGTATTTAAAAGTAATAAGTTTAGGTAATTAAAAGTGACGAAATCGCAATACTTACACATGGAAGGTTAGTTTTTTAGTTTTTCCTTGGTTTTTATAAGTGTTGTGACAGTATTTAAATACGCAAGTTGTCATTTTTTATTTAATCAGTACAGCGAGTATGACGCGATGACAGCCGTGCGCAGCACGAACTGAGAGCGATTTGTTCAGGAGCCCCTCAAGCGGAGTGATATTAAATGTCATGCTTTAGTAAGGCCGACTATCCATCTGGGTAGAGGCACGATGCCGTATGAAAATCTTTGGTTTAAACTATTACTACCGGAGTTTCCCCATAGTTCCAGACCAAGTCGCCATTTAGGCTTTGTGTGCTTACTACCTTTTGCTACACTATCACTGACCACAAAAATATAAGTTCTATATCCACATATATTTTTGACCGCGGATATACAACGTGCAACGGAAAGGGTATATCTATTCAAAAAGTCATACATCAGGTATGGACTCTAAAAAGTTTCAGCTCACAAAATAAATTACTCAAAAATTCATACCGATTCGCTTCCAAGTTTATTGAATTGAAATCATAACCAACGTGTCACTACTCAATGAGGAAAATTATCATTTCACGTCACTTGCCAATATTATAATATTTTCACTTTCGCGATCTATGCGACTAATACCAAAGGAGTCGTGTTATTTATACCCTATCTGTTTCACGTTGTATAAATCCCATCTAAAATGACCCAGCTCTCTAACTAGGTCATAAACTAATACCTATACTAGTTGCATACTTAATACTTGTACCCGGGAATCAGCTTCGGCGGCAGCGCGGCGGCGGCGGCAGGCAATCAATGACGGAGCGTTTGAGCTAATCTTCCCTTCCGATAAATAGCTGCGTCACACTCATCTCCTCAGCTGGATTATATTCACAAAGATTATTGGTACAGATTAGACTATTTATATTTTGAGTAGTTTGCTGATTAAAATAGGAGTAATAAAATATTAATAGTACTAATGATAAGTAGTTAGATTAATATAGTAGATTGTTCACCAAGGGATGAAAAAAAGGAAAAACATAATTGAAAAAAGTCAATTCATAATTTTCTGATAGTTTTTAATTTATTACTAAAAATATACTTTTTATGATGTATGAAAACAGTTTAAATTCTTTAAATTTTAATATATTATCATACCATCCAGCTATTCTGATGAAGTTGGTAAGTGAATAACGAAATCGGAAAGAATATTACATTATTTACTGCAAAAGCTTAAATACCTTTAAATACCGAACCAATTTCTACTCAATAAATCCCACTACTCTATGCCACTACGGAATTCGGTGTGAATACCACGGCTACGCATTGCTGGCTCGACAAATCAACAATACTCGACGCGCCGCGCCGTCCCGCCCGTGGCCCATACATTTATACCTAGGTATAAACGGTGACTGTTGCCGGCTCGCTCGTTACGATTAGACCCTCTATCTGTAATTGAGATTGTTAATCTTGGTGGTTTTGCCGGTGATTGAAAAAAGCTGTATATTTTAGTTTACAGTACTTCTGCAAAATTAACAGTTTCTTAAATTAACCAGCTCTCCGACCCGATATCACTAAAGTACAGAATGGTTTTTCTTTATATTTCGTGGGTTTGATTCTCGGATCAGGTAGTATTAAAAAAAACTATGAATGTAGTTGTACTTATTTTTGACAATGAAATGAAGTGCTTTTTGTAATATCTTCAATATTCTAGTAGGTACTTTCTCTTCGTGTGGCATAGCCGTAAGTACTACATTATTTTCACCGTATTTCTGAAGAAAGGAAGGATACCAAGAATCCTATAAACTTAAAGCCGGTTTCACCCATTTTTTTTACTTGTATCTTGTTCATTATTTATATCTATTTTCGCCCACCGACGCAAAGCGGCTTTATACGTTATCGATTTCATTAACTAATTTAATATCGAGAAGCCCGCAAAGGAATTTGACCCTTTTTTAATGAAGTAGATACCTAAATACATTAAACGTATATTGATACGTGAATTTTAAATCAAACTAGACCCTTCCTCTCAAGCCATTACCGAACAATTCCGACATTTCCCCTTATTTCCGCTTCGGCAATTTATTTTTTCCATTCCATTCGTAATAGAGTGTCCACTTTCACCCAACCTATCGGAGGTGGCTCCGATTTGACATGGATAAAGAAGGGGTTATTGTCTAGAAGATAGGCAGGTTATATCGATATCGGCGGTTATTATCACGGTTGGTATCTTTTGTTAACTGAATATGATGATATGAATTTGTTCATACAATTACTTTGGCAAGTAAGCATATGGCTCGCTCGCCGGGTGGTTATCGGTTACTGTAGCTCTCTGGGCGCTTGTGATACCCGGTGCATCACTCACGCGTTACCGTACCTTCCATCCCCAATGAGCTCTCCTTACTCAGGCAAAGGAACACAACATTAGGTTATTGGGCTGTCCCCGTACCTGCTATGCCTATACCTACCTTTGCTACTTGCGCTCTACGACAATACTTTTTTCGTTTCTTATGGTGCGTCCATGCTTGGCGAACCGAGCACGAGCCGAGCCACGAACGAGCACACTGCGAGCACGATTCGCGTAGCGTGGACGGGCTTGCGAGCCTCGAACGAGCATTCGTAGCGTACTCGACTGCGCTCCGCCCAATTATCAGTGTTTTCACGAACACAGGGATTCGCATCGCACTCGTTGTAGGCGCTTCCACGCTTGAAATCGCGAGCAACGAACGAATACTGTTCGTTCGAGGCTTGGCTCGTGCTCGCTTCGCGTAGCATGGACGCACCATTATGCGAACAGAAAAAGATTGGAACTCTCTTCCGGGGTCTGTGTTTCCCGACACCTTTAACCTAGATGTCTTCAAGGCCAGAGCGAATAGGCTTTTTCTGGGTAAGTGTGCTACTTCCTCGGCCTCGTCATAACTCCATTCAACACAAAAAAAAACATCGATGTCATGTCTATCGACACCTCACCTCACGGCACCCCTTCCCTCCTCCACCTAAGGCGGTAACACACCCCCAGCCATCAATTCGGGAAGGTCATTAACCCATAAAAGCTACCATTCGAGCTAATACCCCGCACAATGAGGTATTTTATATGTTGCCATCACGTGCCTTTATGGTTCTGGTAGCGTCTTCCGGAGCTATAAGATAATGTTATTTAGTTTAATTCGTTGATCAGATACAGGGTTTACTACTTTAGTACCTTGAGTTCTAAAGGATCTAATACTTTAGTACCTTGAGTTCTAAAGGATCGTGGGAAGACTAGAAAATATGGCTTGACAAGCCGGTCGGATAAAATAAGAGATATTACGTAATAATAATAATATAATTTTGGAGAAGGCAAGAACATGTTATATGTATTATAAACACGAAATTTTGTGAGGATGTATGGGTGTTTGTTACTCTTTCACGCAAAAATCGAAATAGGTATCTTACTTGCAATAAAATGTGAAATTTTGTGTGAACTTTCCTGATTCTTACAGTCTAGGGACTTTCAAGGCCAGAGTGAATACAAACCAAACGCAAAGCTATACTTTGTAAGAATTTGAAGATGTTTGTTACACTTTCACGCAAAAACTACTGAATAGATTTGAATGTTTAATACAGATATAATATATTATGTACATAGGATAATTTTTATCCCGGGATAACAATATATCGGAAACGGGGTTGTAATTGCGGACGGAATCTAAAAAAGATAAAAGTAAATAAATTATAAACTGAGGGTTTAAAGAACACATTCAGAAGTCAAAAATATATTCATGTTAACTCTTATTTATTTAAATCGTTCGAGAAATTAAAGAACGGAATTTTTTCTGACAAATTCATAATTAGTAAATAATTCAATTGTGTATTGAACTCCCTTAGTAATTGAAAAATATCTGACAAATAAAAAACTATAACAATAATAATTAATAATGTACCTCCCCTTTCGTTAATGGAACATAATGAATGTGAGTTTGGAAACAAATTAATTCTAACAAAGGCCAGTTTGTCCGTATGTCGCATCGCATCGGCAAAACAAATAGCTCCTCATTAGAGTCGGTTTGGTATTGATCCGGTTGATCGAACGCCCGCCGCCGCCCTAATGGCGTTTACCTTTATTAATTGTTTGTCATTTATCTCCGGTGATATTATTGCACTGTGATTTATTGGTGTGTGAATTTAATCAACGTCAACATACGGAATACTTTATGCTCGTGCTGGTTTCCACTCTAAAGTTGACACTCTTTAGTCATGTTTTAATAAAAGCAAAAACATTAAGATCAGGTGAAAATAGAATATTGGTCACGCAGGCTTTCGACAAAAAATCGTCGGGTGCTAAGTCGGATTAACGAATGTATCACACTGCCACGCATCACGCTGCATGTTGCTTGTCAACGCACCTACGCGCGTACTTGCAGGAGTGCAGATCACGCGCCTACATGCGTTTCGCCCCGCACCCATGCGCGTAGTTGCTTTTTGTGGATTCACGGCGGCTCTGATTCATTCCATACAAAATCACGCACGGCACTACGAGACTCAGTGTGCCATACCTTGCGTCTCGCCGCGCACCCATGCGCGTTGGTGCGGGGAGAGACGCATGTAGGCGCGTGATCTAGATGAACGCGCGTGGATGCATTTTCTGTGTTGGACTGTGCGTCTTTTCTATACAAACGGAGATACTTACAAGCAACGTTAAGAGACGCATTCACGCACTACGCTGCGTGGTGCGTGGCAGTGCAGTTAACCGCCTAAATGCAGACGGCAGTTCTGTGAGTAAGAACGGACATCGGATTCGAGAGAGTCATAGACTTAATTCTACAGTATAGTCGGGAACAAATCTGTAACCGATTAAACTCGGTCAACTGAGATACGCCTCAACAATAATAATCTCATGATAGAAACAATATACAATTGTACGAAATTGATCCTACCATTTTAACATTTCATGTCTAAAGTAATCGAAGTTTCAATCAAATTATTCGATGTTTTTTCGAATAACAAAATAAATTAGAATTGCCTAGTAATCATAGCGTTCGGTGGAATTTGTGAATAATTCATTAATGTTGGTGCTTTTGACGTGGCCCTCAAGGATTCTGATTGGATTTCTTTACGACTCTAAGTGATTGGGTTAAGGTTTACTTTGTTAACTCGTAAATTGAGTTTTCAAAAGTTGAAAGGAAACAGACAGATGCGTAGTGAAGATTTTACTTGTAGGTTCTTGCGATCAATCTGTGAAATGACTAGTCATAATATTATGTTCGCAATAAATTGACTAGTTTTTACTACGTTCCAATTGCTCCGTGTGCCGAGTAGTGGAGTAACGAGTTTTGCTTCATTGCTTTAACCAAACAACTATCCGTATATATTGTCGATAGTGCCTCTCGTTAGTCGTGATCATTGAAATTGTATTGATTCGGTAACGGCTGAACGGATTCGCATGAAACTTAGCTCACAGATAGATCATAATCTGGAATGGTATATACGGTACTTTTTACGCTGGGAATACTTAGTAACTCCCGGGAACGCGGGAAAAACGGCGAGGCACAGCAAATAAAATATAATTTAAAAATTCGAAGCTTGAAACACAAACGACCCCCACGTTTAGCTTTGCCGCAGTCAGGTAAAGAGGCAGGAACGCTTTCCTGTCACATCTATTTCCATCAAGGGTGTCACTCACGCGAGTGTGACGCGGGTTGGAGGCTCCACATTGCATACATATAAACATTTATATATATCTTATACCTGAATACATTCATTAGCATGGATACAAGCACTTTTTTTGAGTATTGAATGCAATACAAAAAAAGAGACACTTAAGAGAGGTAAAGCATAGCGTTTATTCGCTCAAAGAGCAGCTCGACTGGGGAAGTACCTCCACCTTACATTTACCTCAACTTTACACCTTACGTTGTGTAAAGTTGTGTTCCTGCGCGTGAGTTAGGTCGCCAGAGCTCATAGGGGAGGAGGGAAAGGTCGGTAACGCGTGAGCGATGCGTCGTGTGTTGCAAGCGTCCATATGGCTACGGTAACCGCTTACCATCAGGCGGGCCGTATGTTTGTTTACCGACTTAGTCGTATAAAAAAAAAAGATAGATTCTTGGTAACCGATTTACAACGTGAGTTTGGTGGGTACTACGAGGTACCCTACCAAACTAATACATACATTTGTGTTGTAATACTTAATGGTTGGTTTTTAGTTTTGTGTATTGAGTGAGACCATTTTGACTTACTTCCACTTTACACATACTCGTTGACGATCAAAAACTGTTTGGTGTCGGTAATTAGAAACAAAGTCGTCAATTGAAGACACAAGAAACATAAAAAAAATCCTTACAATTGTAATGAAACTGACGGAAAACAAGCAACGAATTGTACCAATGACCAGAAGTAGCGACCGGTGACTGTCCGATCGCCGCCATTGGACACAGCAACTACGGTTACCAGTGACCTGCAGGGGTATTTTAAAACGTCGGATTCGATATCGGAAACGGATTTAAAAATATCTGAGGGAATTCCAGCAATTGCTATTTTAATTTCCGAAAACTTTTCGATGAATCGAATTGATATTTCCGTAAAGAAACATCAACAATATTCGAATTCGGAAATTACAAAAGCAATTGCGGAATATCGCCTCGGTAGTTTTTGAATCCGTTTCCGATATCGAATCCGAGCGTTTTAAAATAGCCCTGCAGGAGTAGCAACCGGCGACTGTTTCCGATCGCCGCTACAGGACACAGCAACACACGGTTTCCTGTGATGGTGTGCCGTGTCGGTAACACGTTTGCGCAGCCGCTTAAAGACACATTGTAATAGGTACTCACATACATAAATCTACTAATATTATTTAGTATAGAATCTATACATATAAAAAGACTTGTGGCTTACTGATCTATCGACGCATAGCCTAAACCAATTACTGATGTTACACTCAGGAGTTTTGAACACGTAGGTGTTTATACAACAACAGCAATGAATCGACGTGATTTTTTGCTTAGATTAACTTATGGATCGGAGAGCTTTTATCGCTAACGGGAATGCGGGCCAGACCGCGGGGCAAGCTAGTATAACATAAACATCCTTCCGTTTGTTCAGCACAAGCCTCGAAAGGGCAGCCCGAGGGTGTAGTGTTTAGACAATATTATATTATTCTGTTGTTTTGTTAGGGATGGTACTGCCTGGGGAGCATAGCTACCGGCCTTCATTACTACGTACTTACCATAATACCGTATCTATCTACGATGGTTATTATTTACTAAACATTTGCATGTGGCCTTATCTGAGTCGAGTAGTACTCCCATATTCTTTAAAAACAAAGAGCTTATCTTTCGAGACAGCTGTCTCTTTCACACTCGCTCTAAAAATCTTTATAATAAACCATTATGATGTGACAAGATTTACTCGCATTTAGCAAACTCTCTCTGTGCTCTAGTAATTGAAATTTATTTAAATGTTACCAGGGTAACATAAGCTTGAAGGAGCTCTAATACAATAAAAAGGAAAGTTCAGCCAGCATTCATAAGTGCCGTGTGAAGGCCTATTTGAACGAATAAATTATTTCATGATTTTGTAATAGTCAATGATATTATAATAGAGATATGCTATCCTCATACTAAGCGGCGTTCAGAAATTGTTGAATTAGGTGAATGCGATAGATAATACGGAACGTATGGTACAGAAAGAGATAGCTATATGTAGCCGCTAAGCAAAATTACGACAATTGTCTGAATTCGTCTGCAACAATTTGCGTGCGTTAATGCGATATCTACCTCTTTTTATTATAATATCATTGGTTATAGTGCTTATAAGTACTGGGATGACTGTATCTACACCTTCAAAATGTTATGGAGTAAAATGCAACGTAATATTTAGAAATAATACGATAATTTCGATGGAGGAGTTTGGGAATTGATCATGAACAATAGGAGGACTTTGGGAATTGTCTCAATTACCCGTGGAGTAAAATGCAACATAAAATCAGTATTTTTTCAAATGAAAAATATTAATTCTTTGGAGAAGTTTGGGAATTAATGTATGGAATTCTTATCATTATGAAACAAAGGAATAGAGGAGTTTGGGAACAAGCCGCAAAACCTTCATTTTACAAAGATATTTTATTTTTTTACGCTTTTCCGATGTGGTGATTGTGAGTCATGTCATGAAGTATAATGAAATAGACATTTCTGTGAATTATAAACAGAAAACAATTCATCGACTCTTGTCTAAAATCTCTACTTCTATAGATACTGGCTTGAATGTGTGCATGGTGCTATTAGTACGTTTAGTCGACACCTGTTAGCCAATCTACGCAATCCTTTCTACTGCATATTGATTGTGTGAAAAGGACTTGAATGAAACATGTTTTAATTGTTCTTTTATTTTATGCTATATTTTAATCAACTTAGAAACGGCTTAAGAAATGTATTTGTAATTAATAAAATTTTACCCAAAAAGAAGTAATTTAAACCTTTTTCCTTTATTTATCCTTAAATTCTCGAAACACAGCTAACATTTTCTCAAGAAGAAAACTTCAAACAAAACGTAGGTATGTTCCACGCGCGACAGTGCGATAGTTTCCATACAAACGATACACGTTGCTCGTTCTCAAAGCGCACCGCACTTTCATTTAGCGTATGTCGTGCAACAACTTAGCTAGGCGTCTGCGAAACGCTCTCTCAGAGAAAATGGAACTTAAAAAAGAAAAACTATGTATTTTATAATGCTTTTTTAAACGTGGAAAGCTTACAAAAATATATTGTGTAAAGATTTTTATTGTGTATTGTGTATATATTGAAATCTTTTAGGAGTTTACAAACTTTTGGAGTTTTAAGAAAGCAAACACAGGAAGTTTGTTTTGCTTATATCACGTTGGGCTTTGGGTTTTGAAAACAAAAATGAAAATTTATTGTTCAGCTAAACGTGCGTGACCTTCGGTAGAAAAAGAACCTGCAATGTTGCATTCGGTATTATCTCATATTTTTTATAATACATAATAGTTCATCTTAATCTATAATACAATTAATCCATTTAACTTGGAATGCGTGACCTCTTTGCTTCCCTAAGGTCACTGGAGCTCGTTGAAAAACTGGATGAATGAATAACATTATATGAGCATCCACAACAATTTGGAGCTGAAAAGAATGAAGTATATTACCTGTATAACTTTTTAAACGGAACTTTGTTTTTTTTTTCCAATTTATATCAACGGAACCTCTACATCCCATGACCAAACAAACTTGACCGTTTTAGAAATGAATTATGCACAACTCATTAGTATTTTTCCATTAGAACAACTTTTCCGCGTAAACATTGAGAATAAATAAACATTTTTCCATCGAATTTTTAAGTAATTCCGTCGTCCCGCCTATAAATATTATATTTATCGAGCCTCACTTGGTACACAGAATTTTTCATGAATGAACTTATAAGAAAATTGTGAGTAATAAAACACAATGAAGAAAATATATATGCGAATAAATCCTTTGATATATTTTTTCGGTATATTTGGCGAATGTTTACATTTAGAGCGGTTGAGACGTGAGCCGCTTAGTAAAATGGCGGAGTAGCGAAAAATGTCCGACTGCGACGCAGATGTACAGTCGAGGACAAAAATAAGTATACACCACCAAGCCTCATAAAAAGTAGCCGTTCACATTATCATAGATATGGGAACATACAAATGTTCAAAAATAAGTAAACACTGTTGGACAATTATGTATGTAAACAACAAGTTCAATAATATATATCCATGTATCAAATCATTAATTTGTGAACAATCAAAATACCATAAATATGTATTCATCATTATAGTCAAAAATATGTAAACTCATTTAAGTCAAGGCCTTCATGGAATTTAATTGAAAAACGGTAGGTATTTGAAAAAAGTTTTTAAAAAAATCAATAATTTTGTGTTCGGCCACGTTGGTAGTTCGCGATGTTGTCAGCTCGTGCGCAAGCTGGCTGGCAACGTCGCCTACCGCATGATGTGATCAAGTCGTTGAGAAAGGTAAAGTTATTGTCGCTCCCTATAACAGGGCACTCACTGAGCAATTTCAACAATTCGTCGTGACATATTTATTCATGATTATTAGGTATTTCAAATATTTTGAATTAGTAGATACGTAGCCGTAGCCGTGTTTGGGATTGTTAGAATTGTCGTGAGATGAACTTTGGCCATATATGGTTTTCAGAGTCTGATGATGGAGTAGGAGGGTGGACACTGGAACTCCATAACGGAGCAACGTATCCCAGCCATGTTTGGTGTTGTTGGAATTGTCGTGAGATGAACTTTGACCATATATGTTTCTCAGGGTCTGATGATGGAGAAGGAGGGTGGACACTGGAACTCCATTGCGGAGAAACGTAACCTAGCCATGTTTGTAGTTGTTGGAATTGTCATGAGATGAACTTTGACCATATATGGTTTTCAGGGTCTGATAATGGAGTAGGAGGGTGGGCACTAGAACTCTATAGCGTAACAACGTATCCTAGCCGTGTTCGGGGTTGTTGGAGTTTTCGTGAAATGAACTTTGACCTTATATGGTATTCAGGGTCTGATGATGGAGAAGAACAGTAAGCACTGGAACTCCATAGTGGAGTTGAACTTTTTAGATACTGGTCCGATTACTCTCAAAATTGATATTTGAGAGTCTTCGGGGTCGAAATACAAGTATCTTTTCTCAGAATTTTGAAAAAGTGTCCGCCATGTTGAACTTTTTAGATACTGGTCCGATTGCTCTCAAAATCGATATTTGAGAGTCCTCGGGGTCACTAAACAAGAATCTATTCTCAAAATTTTGAAAAAGTGTCCACCATTTTGAACTTTTTAGATACTGGTCCGATTGCTCTCAAAATGGATATCTGAGAGACACTTGGGCCGCATAAGATGAATCTTTGCTCAAAATTTAAAATATTGTCCGCCATTTTGAATTATTTAGTTACTGGTCCGATTGCTCTCAAAATGTATATTTGAGGGACCCTTGGGCTACATAAAATGAATCTTTGCTCAAAAAAAAAAAAGGGGCCGCCATTTTGAATTATTTAGTTACTGGTCCGATTGCTCTCAAAATGGATATTTGAGAGACCTTTGCGCCACATTACATGCATCTTTGCTCAAAATTTATAATAGTGTCCGCCATTTTGAGAGACCCTTGTCTCAAATATCGATTTTGAGAGCAATCGGACCAGTATCTCAAAAGTCCAAAATGGCGAACACTTTTTCAAAAATTTGAGGATAGATTCTTGTTTTGTGACCCCGAGGACTCTCAAATACCGATTTTGAGAGCAATCAGACCAGTATCTAAAAAGTTCAAGATGGCGGACCATTTTGATAATAGATTCTTGTTGATTGATGTCAAACTTTACGCAGCATAAAACCATGGTCAAGGAAAATATAAAATAATATTTTGGATAACTTCTAGCAACTTGAGAGCAAGATTGTCTCACATAATTTTGTTCATATTGTGACGAAGAAGCAGAATTTAGAAAAAAAAAAATTTTTTTGAAGAAATTCAATATCTTCGAAAATACTAATTTTTTTAAATAAATTTTAATGGCATTTTTATTTTCTTCAAAATTTAGCTCGGGGTTCCCTTCAGCGTTTTTATCTAAGACCTGTAGTTCAGAAGTTGCCCTCACTGGCTAGAAAAAAAAAACACCTGTATATGTAGGTACTACATAATATATCAATGAAAGTTGTGTGATCTTCAGTGTCATCATTGTTCAGATGGTTGTATACATATTTTTGGCACATTGAGTGGTAACAATTTTATGCATCTTTCAGGGAATACATATTTTTACTTTATCTAACGTGTACATATTAATGACCGTGTCGGGTACATATTTATGTTGTCTATATTGTTTACATATTTGTTAGCATTTGAATGAGTACAAATTATTGGAGCTTTTTATGATTACTTCTTTTTTATAATGATACGTGTATACATATCTTTGTCTTCGACTGTACTCGTAAGAAAATAGTGCTCACACACGATAAACTGGTTTTTATGAATCTTCTTACATAATCATAAAAAGAGGTCCTAACCAAGTCCTAACATATAAATCTTACGAAGAATAATTAACTTTTTAACAAAAAAATAAACCGCCTTCAAAGTACAACATACATACATACATAAAGTACACTAAAAAGTATAAAATAACTCTTTATCTGACACTGTTTTGAAGTGAGCGAAATCGCATGACGTGTTCTATAGAAAATATTTCGCTGACTTCAAAACAGTGTAAGATAAGAGTTATTTTATACTTTTTAGTGTACTTTGAAGGCGGTTTATTTTTTTGTTAAAAAGTTAATTATTTTTGAATTTTTAGTTTCATTATATACTGAATACATCTGCGTAACCCTTTTGAGTGTACAGGACTGATGTTTTGTTGTGTGATTGCGTAAACAATGCATATTTATGCGATAGCAGCAATCGCGGCTGATTTACTGTAATTTTTTTAAGTGTTCCGTTGTATATCTCCGAAACTCATCATCAGATCTATATGAAATTATATGGGACCATTCCGGAATATACCCCTTTCGAACAAAAAAAGAATTTTGCAAATCCGTCTATATATGACGGAGTTATGCCCGAACATACATAAAAAAAATAATAATATAAACATCCGAATTGAGAACCTCCTCCTTTTCTTGAAGTCGGTTAAAAAACTGACTGGGACTGCTTATGCTACGCTGCAAAATTGTTATCGTAATAATTATCCATACGTACACTTTTTATTCCAGTAACGGAGATGGAACCGAGGGGGTCAGCTGGTAAATAAATAAAATGTTTTTATTATATTACCTAAAACAAAAGAATCCTGAACTTTTACCAAAAACACGTTTAAATAGTCTCATGTTATTCGTCGCTTATCATCAATCTACGGCATAACAAATATATAATTGATCACAAACCCCGACGCGTCATCAATCACACCATTATTTGCCTTCTCCGCTATATTTTCATGAGGAAATAACGTCAAATTACCTTCTTCATAACGTTATTTCATCAGCAGAGAATTACTTCATAAATATTAAATGAAAATCTGTGCAAGGATTTCTGCAAGTTTCTCTAAGTTTGTCAGAAAGTCGTGTCTGACAAGCAGGCCTCACCTGATGGTAAATAACTTATGTACTTACCTATATTAGCAGTAGGCTAATTACTAATGTGTTAAGTGTGAAGGCAACTTGCTCTCAAGTACAAAGTGCCAAAACGACGAGAAGTTTGACGATAGACTTGAGCCAGGCGAAGGTAGAATTTTGTAAAATATAAGAGAATCCTTTCATTACCCATATTTCTAAATTAATTACAGTAATTCTTCATATTATGATATATTTATATACACACACAAACTGTGATACAAATGGAAACTATGTTTACGTTACAATAAATCATAAACTTTCGCATTTAATATAAATAGAGAGTACACATAATTCACTGGGGTTCTGACAGATGTTTACATATTATTTTTACCGCTGCGGTCCATTTGGATTCACCCTGGGGCAGCAGCGGGGCGGCAACGGGGCGGAAGCGGGGCGGCGGTGGGGCGGCTAGTGAAAGCGTTACGTGTAACGTTATAACGTTGCGTGGTGATTTATTATACACTGGTATATCACTGCTATGGGATTTGATACGTTTATGTATGAAAAGCTAGTTTCTGCCCTTTACTGTTCTAATTTAATGTTTTCCTGATATAATAAATACTATGTGTTTCTTTTTGCTGATTTTAACACAATCTCATCAAAACAGAACTAAAAACCTAACCGAAGTACAACTTGGAAAACAGATTTTCAACTTGAGGGTGGTAGCGAGGCAGGTAAGTACTACAAAGTACCTACCACCATGCTTTCCTTCCCGATATGCGTTTCCTTACGATGATTTCCTTCACCGCTCAAGCTCATTGGAGCCCATGACATAAGTCAACTACTAGATCCTACTAATCCTACTATAATATTATAAATACGCAAGTATTTATTCAATTTAGGCCCTGATAATGTAAAGTTTGTGAGTATGTATGTATGTTTGTTACTATTTCACGCAAAAACTACCGAACGGATTTGGATGAAATTGGGCACACAGATAGAATATGTTCTGGATTAACACATATGATACTTTTTATCCCGGGGAAACATACGATCCGGGTGAAACCGCGCGGGACAACTAGTCTACTATAATCTAGTTCATCCTAGGTAGAAGTATAGAATACCTACATCCTATTCCACCAGTATAATAGGTGATTTACACAGGTGATTAATATTAATACCCTATACAAAGCGGCTTACCTAGCCTGTGGGTAATTAATTACTTATGTCACATTAATATTTTCACTCGGTCCTCATATATTACGAACGACCACCTAAAATAATTAATTAAATATTTGCGATTAATTATTTCGGATTATCCGATATCGATATCCGATACAATACTTTTACGCAATGGCACACACACGGCTACAGATCAAGCTATACATTTCTAGTATAAGCTCCTCCCATTGTACCGAAATCCTATACATTACGAGATCAGCTTATATTGGAAATGTATAGCTTGATCTGTAGCCGTGTGTACATATATGGTGATGTTAATGCTTTCGCTTGGCGCGAATTAGTGCGCGAGTCCATCTTGACCTTGGTCAAAGGGGCAGCTCGGACGACAGACTTTTTGTGCGTAGGAGTCTGCGGCACACAAAAAAACCCGTCACAGATTTTTCACAGATTCAAAGCACACAACACAATGTACATATAGTAAGGTAACAGTACAATGTAGATTGTAATTTGTACATACATATTTGTTGTAAACAAAGATATTTTACAGTACATTAACGTACATTACATCTTCGATCATTCTGTCGGCGAAACACTAGCTAGGGACGTACATGCTATGAAAATGCAGAGATTGCGATTATTATTTTGTACTGAAAAAGAAGAAGAAATAGAGATTTGGTTAGGTACATCCTATTCTTTTCGACTTTAGCGGTCGTGTGCGTTACTGCTTAGGATTGTATGTATAAGTTATATTTTCACATACTAAAAAGTGCGGCACGGATAGTATATCGCCTGCGATGCACCTTAAGAGTGCGTACAAAGAAAGAAAAAATATGGCAATGTCAGATGAAACAAACTTATGTCTAATCTTCGCGTGGCATGAGACGGAGATAGCGTGTTTCGCGGAGCAAAAATGAACTTAGCGCTTCTTATTTAAATAACTCGTAAAGTATAGAATATTTAAAAAAATCGTTAGTAGCAGCCCTAGGTGATATGTTAGTGATATTATTTATCGAATTTTAAATACACCATGAACGAATAAAAACGAAAATTCATTATTATTAGAAGTATCTTTGTGATTTTTTTCTATCGAGGAATTTTCATTCCATTATGTTTTTGCTCAGATAGAACCCTCGCGTATATAATGTATAAAAATAATACCCATATAAAAATATTTTTAAATTTAAATACTATTTACTTGGGTAAATTTCAATTCTAAGATTGTTATTTTGCTTTATACGCACTCTTAACATATCAATATAGTCTTACATTTCAACCCAGTTTCGTTACATTATAAACCTATCCAAAACACGCCGGCAAGCAATTATTACGTGCGGGTGTACTCTCGACTCGACACATGCAATTTAAACTTCACAACGCTAGTAATTACACGCGGATTCGCCCGTTAATGTGTGTTTGTTGTTTTATCAAGTAATATCACTTGGTGCTTGGTGCCAGTGTGCGGGAAACGGGGGGTTGTTGGAAATTGAGTGATAAAAGTACATGATAAGATTGTTAATCGATTGTAGTATTGTTTAAGAAAGTCAAGGATTGTATGATGATTACGGATTGAAAAGATGCATTAAAAACGCATGTAAGTGGGCTTATTGCATTTTAAATTATTGGGAACAAGGGCCGTACCGTAGTACCCAACTAAAATGGCTTACCGATGTACCTGCGCAGAAGATACATTTTCAAAGCGCGGGAAACGCTATTGGTCGGCAGCTGCCGCCATGTTAGCGCGCGCCGTGCGGAGTGGCGTGACTTGCGAGTGAGACGGAACTAACAGCTGCAGTGTATTATGAACCTTATAGTAGTGATATAAGGTTGATTGTAAGTTTTAAGCATTCTTTCGTTAATCTTCGGGGCCATAGTTTCTTTTCTGTGCGAACGAAGATTCACGACGCGCCATATCAGTTGGGTAATACTGTAATATCGACTGCTATCTAGTGATGGATTTTCAGTAAAAGATGCACACTAAAGACAGAATGGTAGGACACATCAGACGTACATTTAGTACCTACAAAATATATATGACGCCGCATCACTTTCATACTCAAATCGCGTCGGGCCCGTGTTGTTTTAGCATCAACGATCAGTGATTTTGTGGCTGCATCGATGCTGCATCACGTTTTGGGGCATGCTGCTTTTGATCATGGTGTCAAAATCGGTCGCGTTTTACCGTTCAGTCGCCTCATCGAGCTTCCCACAAGGAACTATGTAGCAGATTCTTCAGGTGGCGAGTCTGTTTTGGCTCTCATCATCCCAAAATGAGCAACATTTAGAATTTAAATCACTTAATTTTTTGTACCTAGCTAATTTACTTAGTAATACCAGTTTGTTAGTTTAGGTCTCTGCTCACTTCCACAGACTTAAACGGAACGACTTGTTTATCAAAATTACGAGAAAACAAACTAATTAGCCGACTGGACAAATATTTTTTTTGTAATCTTATAAAGGAGCTACCTTTTTACTGGATAACGTTACTTAATTAATTAAAAACTGCTTTAAGCTTGGACGCAAAAAACCAATACTATGGTTCATTTTGTCTCGGGTTTTGTAGCATGTCTATAGCATGAGATGCATCCTAAATTATAGCGAGGATTTAAGAGGAACGTATTTAAGCTAACGGATTTAAGCTATAAAATGTTCAAAGTTTGTTGTGTTCGAAAAGAATTATCACAATAACAAGAAGAAGAATCAAAATAAAGAAGTATTCGATCTTTACATTACAACAAAGGCCGCTTCTTAAGTGGATCTTAAAAGTATCCAAATATTCCTTTAAAAATACAGTCCCAATAAATTGTAAAGTTCAAATACGCGTCGTCGGGCCGCAGAGCAACACAAGTAACATCAAATCAACGTTAAAAGAAAACAATTTTGATTCCAGATATAATAATAAGAGAGTAATGGACCGAGCGACACTCAGCTCTGTCCGTCGTTTCGTCCCTTTTGTGTTTTCCTTTAACTTTGCGACTAATTCGTCTTGTACAAATACTTTGCGAGGCTTTTGAGGACATCTTTTTTTGTTATTGAAAATAAATTCCTTTAAGTCTTTAAAGTACATTGCAATAATTCTTTTGTTTTAATTAATGTTTATTCTTTATTCTAAAATATAAAGTTTTGTGGCAAAATACCCGTCTACTATAAATCAAAATTAACTTAACAGGCGTAAAAATTACACCTTTAGATACTTCCTGAATAAAAGAATTTAAGGAAAGGAAAGGCTTTTTTATTGCTTCCCATTTAAATCCCGCAATAATTGATGATTCACATATTTCACACTAAAAAGGTGTAATTAAAGAATTTAAAATGATAGATAGAAGTAATATAAAAAGGGGTGCAGGAAACGTATCATTTAAAAGTCCGTATTTCACACCGAGCCGTAGTCACCCTACCGGCCTTTCCATTATTCATGAAAACTCGTGAAAATTTATTACATGGAAGATTTCCTACAAAACCGCGCTTTGAGTGGTACACACACAAATATAAAATTACGGAACGCGGACTTTTGATAATGTGTTTTTATGGATTCCTAAAAACGTTTCTTTGTCTTACGGAAGAAGCTATTATGATATGGCTAGAATATTAACATAATATTTGTGGAACACAAAATAATCGAATCGGAGATTCTGAGTCGGACAAGATGTTTCTAATACAAAGTCTCTACGTTTATAATGATGGTAGGAAAATCATATCCAAGCTTTAAAAATAATATAAAGTTTCTGATTGCCGATAGTTCAGCATTATAGCATATAGACGCATTACCTAGGGGTATCACTACGTTTAATAAATCTTTGAAATACATTGACCATTTTAGTTCCATTGTGTGACGATGAGCTCCTCGTTGATGGTGAGAGGCGCGATAATTCCTCAGAAAATAGTCCGCTGTAAAGCGGTAGAACACACTCCGATTTAAAGCGATAGAACACATTCGGTTTTAAAGCGGTAGAACACACTCCTATTTAAAGCGATAGAACACATTCCGATTTAAAGCGATAGAACACACTCCGTTTTAAAGCGGTAGAACACACTCCGTTGTAAAGCGGTAGAACACACATAAAGAGTTAAAGTCCCTCGAGATCAGATGCGAATGTATTTCCGCAAAATAGAATCCATTTTACATCCCTTCTCAAAACATATCCCAAAAACACAAGAAATTATACCCTTCTATTCCGATTCAATAAATCCGTTCAAAATAATATTTTAGTAGCGTCGAGGGTAAAGGTGCTGTACCATCAGCCGGGATGGAAGTCGATGAGGAGTATCGATATCCAACGCAGTAATAAATATTTAAATAGGTAACTAAAATTTTTCAGTCTTTTGAATGACCTCCTTTTCGGGTCATCACTCGCTTTCCCCCCCCCCAAAGAGCTTTGGCAATCTTACTCATCGCAACAACACAACATAAAGTTATTTGGCTGCGGTATTCTGTAAGGTGTAAGTCAAAGCTATTCATTCAATTTTTGGCCCTAGTAGAGCACTTATAAAGGTCAAAGCTACTGAAGTTAAGACCAGTTCGCAAGTCGGCCTGCAGGTAGAGATGGGACTTCCCCAGTCGAATTGCTCTCTGAAAATATACGTCTTTAAAAATATCTACCTTCTAAGAAATATCTAGTTTTTTTACAACGAGAGTAATATTCTTATCATAATCTAGGGGTTCTCTTGAGATCCACTTGTTTTCTAGACTTTTTGAATATCGGCAACTCATTGGCAATCCCCTAGTGTGGCTAATATGGCGGTGATGGTCCGTGTGACTTGCCAGTCTCCTAACATAACAAAAACATAATTTTACAAGTGTTTTGATGAGAATTGATTCAATGAAGGCCGAGTTCCGAATCGGTGGTAACTTCAGTAAATGTGACCTTCATAAGTGGCCCTTCTGGGGCCTAAATTGAATAAATTACCTTGACTTAATTATAAGTATAGTAGTATTTATTAATCTTTATCCTATACATTTTCTGACTTGTCTCCTCTACATAAAACTCTTTGGAAAAAATTGATGAGGCTAGATTTTCTATCCAAACTAGTGCAGTATTACCTTTATATCCGTGTACCTGGAATGTGACGTCACCGGGCAGGTCGCTGTCCCGGACCCGGGCAAGAGTTCCCGGGTAATAGCGTGGAAACAAATTGCTTAAAGGAATTTCAGGTTGGTATCGAAGCTTTTGTTGCTGATAGTTAATGGCATCAATATGTCACGATCGGGAGAACTGGGGTTTTGTTATCGAAGATAATTGAAATTCTTCTGCATTTTGTTTATTAAATATTAGTTTTTTGAGGAGCGATAGATAAACTAGCGAGGAATAGATAAACTTCCGCCTCCCGCAATATCAGAATCATTTACTGGGTTATATGTTCAGAATATGACCTATCTATATGCCAAGTTAGGATAGTATAGTTAGGGTCGGCAACGCGAGAGTGATACCCCTGGTGTTGCAAGCGTCCATAGGCTACGGTAACTGCTTACCATCAGGCGGTATGCTTGTTTGCCACATTAGTGGTATAAAAAAAAAGTTGCATGTATACCATTTAGCCATTGGCGTGATTGAGTAGAAAACTATAGCATTCCAAGAGACTAGTTATCAGCCGTGGTGTCACCTGTGATACACGGTTATACAACGTGATCTTACAAAAGGTTACGAGAAATGGTGAAACGTTTTGGGTTTTTTTTTCTTTAATTTATTGGCCCCATTTTAGTTTTGTTTCGGTCTATGACTCACTCGCTAATAATTTGTTATTCAATTAAGATAGAAAAAAAATATAAAACATAATATAATTGGAGCCGTCTATTTGCCGGTCTAGATATAGCCAATCCTCGATGGCTAAAATTTGGTGTGGAATCTCGATGACACTGTGTAATCATTGGTATTCGTATGAGCCACTGACGTAGACTAAATGCATGTCTTTGGTATGAAGTGTTCCCTTTTGATACCCTATTTTTCGAGCTCCAGAATATCTTTATTCTAAAATCAGTTCAATATCACAGTAAATAAATACTAACTGTACAAAAAAGTGTAAAACCAAAGTTTGTCATCACCTGACAAGAAGGTTGCCATAACCCGGGAGCGCTGACATAAGCCGCCTCTCCCGCACTGATACACACTCAATAACCCCGCAGTTATTGTGTCCCGGGGTGTCGAATCCCGGACTACATACGCTCGTTATTGGCTATGAAAGTTTGATGCGTGGTCACGGGATTTGTTTACGACTGGAGTATGGCTCCTGATAAAGCGTGTTCATTTTGCTGGATGTTCTTGCCTGCAGTTTTATTTTTGGGTTCTAAAAATATTTAAAATGTCTCCAGTTATTCAGGCGTCAAGGACTGTTTTAAAGTTTTGTAGAAAAAAATATAAAAAATAGGTAGAAATTCGTTATGAATTGCTAGTTTAGGATATTCAACCTATTTATAGCATAACTAGCGACCCGCCCGGTTTCGCCCGGGTAGCAGAATAGTTTTAACCGCGCGGCATGTTTTTTTCCGGCATCATCAACAATCTTTGTCATATTTCAGCCAATTTACACAAAACTTTAATGAATTATACACTTAAACCTGCCGCATTAATCACTTCGTCCATTGTTGAAAACCGTATGAAAATCAGTTCAGTAGTTTTTGAGTTTATCGTGTTCTAACAGACAGAAGGAATGTAAGGATAGTAGTAGGTCTCATCATGGCGTGAACGAAAATCGGCCTAAAAGATACTTAACGGAACCCACTGATATATGTTTGGTGACAGATTTTAAACTTTAGGGCGGAAACTACAAAGTACCCTACCACCTTAGCTCTAACTCCATACAGGATTCGAACTTACGACCACCGAGTTATCATCGCCTTTTTCCTGCATATCCATATAAATAGCTCATCAAAATACTCCACACAACAGTACCTATATAGAAGAGCGGAAACCCACCCACACATAGAAACTACCCTCTTATGAATGATATGTTCCCCTCAGGCGTATCCGGTGAATAATGTTGTATCCATGGGCACTTGTTAGAATGTTACAGGGTGCTTTATTTGTAGCGTATATTGAATATCTCTTATACAGGGATATTCAATGTATACCATATTCCAGAACAATGTTGAGTTTTATTATAATTGATCTATTTGATTTTCATGCCATTTTATTTCAGAAACTAAACAAAAACAGCACATCTATCTATCTATATATATAAAATTCAAAGTCCTGACTGACTGACTGACTGATATATCAACGCACAGCCTAAACCGCTGGTCCTAGATACATGAAATTTAGAAGGTAAATTCTTTGTGAAGAGTACGTATCCACTAAGGAAGGGTTTTTCGAAATTCCACCGGGGGGTAAAATAGGGGATGAATGTTTGTATGAAAGTCCGTCAGTTTCGAAGTAAGGATCTTCAATTAATTTATACGTGTCTGAGCGTTTTTAATAATTCCACCCTCGAAACGGGGTAGAAAGATATGTCATTTGTTTCCTGTAGGCCGCGCGAAACCGCGAGCAGATGCAAGTTTTGTATAGAAGAGTAATCAGATCTAAAAGTAAAAATGAACTTGAAGAAGAATAAATTTCTTACACAAAATCCGAACAATTTTTAAAGTTTATTTATTAAATTAAATGTACATTCCATATATTGATAGGCAGAAAGGCAGTTTATAAATACACCCAACTAGTCCTTAAGTTACGAGAAATAAAAAATTCAATATGAAGTTGGGAATTCCAGCAACTTCCAAGTTTCCAGCAAATCATCTAGAAAGTTTCGAGTAATATGAGTGAATATGAGCGCTTTTAGTTTTAATTTCAAGGAGCTGAAGTTGCCTTGGAGGAAAAAGTTTGAGAAAGCCTTAGGAATGTGGAAATTGATCCTTAATGAATTAAAGTTTAGTTTAGTTTAGTTGCTCTCTTAATACCTGCGCGTCATGACTTTGGTCAACATAAATCTTTTGGCAACTAAAATACCTTTTTTAACTACTTTCCGCCCTGCCGTTATACTTGCATTTCTGAAGGGTTTCTTGTGGATTAAAACATCTTGTCTTATGTCAGTGTTTGCTTGGTTTAATACCGGCTCTTCTCAGCAAAAGCAATCTTCGAAAACGAGCATTAGAGTCTTGACAATCCATATAATGACTGCGGTGTTTTTTTTAAATAAAGCTATTTATTCACATCAACAAATATGATTTGGTTTATTCGTATAGGGTATCTAGTCAAGTTTCAGGCGACGCGGAGGAGCTTTTAAAAAACAATTATTTAAAAGTTTTATACGTTTATTCTCTTCAAGAGTGAATCTAAGACTAAATTAATTCTAGCTTAAGACTATCGGGTCTGCGCAGCAGACCACCGCAGAGCCGATCGGTTTATCGCGTAGCGTTTGCCGACTCAGCGTCATGCTTATTAGAAAATGGAACGCTGACGCGGGATATTGGTTGAGTCGACAGACGTAACTCCTCCCTCCTCAAGTTCGAAGTTCTCGGGAGAACTTCGAAAGCAATATTTTGAACATAAGTTCGAATAATGCTTATAGACTAAGTAACAAAGGATTACAAATATCAGGAAATAGATCCCAAGTGTCCAAACGCTTATACTATGCACTTCGATAATTGCCCTTTCACTTTCACTATTTACGGTGTCACTAACACTTTTCTTTAACGCCAATGACAGTATCTTTAGGTCATCCAGGTCGACGCCTTCCATGTTTACAGGTGTTGAGAATTTAGTTTCATCAGGCGAGGAAACCGGAGGCAAGTTCACGGTTGGTAACTTTGGGTATGTTGTGTTTTCCATATATATCTGATGCATTTTTAGTATGGTATCCTGAATTTTCACCTCGCAGGGATCGTCCAAGGTAAGTACGTAGGTGCCTTTAACCCTATGTCGAGTTATTTCATCTATGCATGTTCTTGTGAGTAGCTCTTCATCTCTACTATAGAGAATCCATCTATTAGTTTGCAGAAACTGGATTCTGACCTTTTCAATGGTTATGGGGATCTGATTGCATGATGTCACGTTCTCAGCATACGTCATCAAGTCGGTGATGCAGGGGTCGTGAATAAACTGGAGCGTTCCATCATCGGTACAGAGGAAGCTGGACTCGTCGACTTCTTGGCATGGATGAGTGAGCAGTCTGATCTTCAACCCTTTCGCCAAGAGGTAAGGATACTTGGGCAATATGACGACAGTGGAGTTACAGGATAATACAGGTAAGGGAATTAATTTATAATAGATATAAGTATCCTTTTCAATCAAAGGTATTTCCAAGAGGTAAGTGATTTGGTTTCCCTTCAAATAGGCTTTTAATGTTATAGCTAGCTCTATTTTAACTAAGTTTTCTAGACTAGGTGTAAAAACTAACATTTCTAACCTATTAATATTCTCAAGTAAGCTTAACAGTTTATTCGACTCTATTATAGATTGGTGTAAAATTCCTAACCTACTGAATGATAAACTAGTTTCTATCTCATTTAGTTGGCTATAAATTACCTGAAAATTATGTATAAGTAAATTATATGAATTTATAATCTGAATTCCTAAATGCTCTAATTCTTGAAGATTTCCTATCGTCTTAACTTTATTACGAAGATCAATGCGGTTACTATTTAGTATAAGTGTAGAGTTAGTTAGTATTTGCACCATTTCGGTAATCACCGTTAGTTTCCTGTTACTGTAATTTTGTTGGGACTTAGCGTCATTAATAAATTTCTCGTATTTAATGGCATCCTCATTATCGAGGTTGCCAGTGATCATTTTAATAAGTGAACCTAATGGATTGATAAGGCCTCGTTTGATTCTAACAGTTGGAATTATTTGGGTAAATTTATTGATCGTTAATTTTTTCATGTGCTCTACTTGACTTCTTATACCTATAAAACTGTCTGTAAAATTATTCTTATTAAAATTAATCTTAACTAAGTTATTTAAATCCGAGAGTCGTTGAACGTTAAACGTTAAATCTTCTTGAAGTGGTTTAATGTCCAACACTCTTGCGATCGTCCATTTATCTCTACTAATTACTGCAACACCATTTTTCACGGGCAGGATTCCAGGGTTTTTATCTAGTGCCTGAAGTTGAAGAGCCTGCAGTTGGGTCACCATGGCTACTGCCAGGAGGATGCGGAGGTGCCTGTGAAGGGCGTTTAACATTTTTTAATGGAACCTTAGTGTTACGATTCTTTACTTCAATGGGAACTATGTTTCTAACAATTTCATCTGATACTGTAGCCTTTTGGAAACGCGGTTTATCTTTACTACTTCGCTTATTGACTTCTTTTGCAAATATTGTATCACCGGGTTTTACTTCAAACTCTGTTTCTCCACCTCTTTTCGCGATTATTTTTTGTTTTTGTTTAATGGCTTGTTCCGATAAGTGTTCGTATAGAAACTTAGTTCTCTTTGCATGATCTTTAATCAATTGTTGCATGTACTGTTTTTCGAATTCTATGTGAAATACGTTTCTAGAGTCTGTATGTCCTAATAAAACTTCAAGTGGTGTAAAACCAGTAGTCGAGTGTATTGAATGATTGTAGGCCATTATAGCGTATGTCATTACAGTGGCAGCATCAGTGTACTTGTGTTCATATTTAGCCAATCTGTAAATTTCTATGATAGTGGAATGAAATCTCTCTATTAGACCCATGGAATTGGGATTGTTAGGGGTTCCAATGTGAAGATCTACTTTGTAAAGGGCTAGAAGTTCTTTCAGAAGGGCATTATTGAATTCGGAACCAGGGTCTGAACTTACTTTATGGGGCACACCATAAAAGGAAAAGAATTTAATGAGGGCTCTTACTACCTCGGGGGTAGATCTGTTAGGGATTTCAAAGGCTTGGCCAACTTTACTGAAAGCGTCAATTATTGTCAAATAATAGCGTCCTTCAATAGAAAATAAGTCAATGAAAATTTCTTCTAGGGGTTTGGATTGAGTGTGTGTCAGTTGAAGTTTAGGTTTCAACGGTTTTCGGTCATATTTCATCCGTTTGCAAGTCTCGCATGAGTTTATAAAACTGGAAATAGTCTGTTCCATATTATGCCAAAAGTAAGTGCGTTTAATATGAGCTAAGGTCTCCCTAATACCACGATGACAAGTTTTACCAGTGTGATATTTACTAACGATTTCCTTTTGTTCTAATTCATTTTCTATAAATACTACTCTTTTGGTACACTCAAGAAATTGTACTGATTCCTTTTTAAACAAATGTATTACCGTTTGTGCAAATTGTTGCCTATGCTCTTTTTCTTCGAAGTAAATGAAATATTTGGTATTATTTCTAATGTGTTCTTTAAGAAATTGTTTCACAAGATCTATTCGATTCAACGGTAAATGCACTTCAAGAATCTTCTGTTTTTCTCGAGATAAATTCTTGACGGATAATTTATCAACGGGCCAAGAAAATACTAAGATCTGATTGGGTTTTGTATCAATTGCTTCTTGTAAAATTGGTATACCTTTAGATTCAGTGTCTTGTCCTGAATGAGCTGTTTCAGTACTAGATGAATTTTCAGAAGCAGTTAAGGTTGCACTTGAAGAGCACGGCCTTGAATATCGGGAATGACAACTTAATGTTTTTTCTGAATCTGAAATTGTCTCGTCATCAACTGAAATTAAGGATATTGTTCTATCCGGTTGGGCTAGAGTTCTATTTCGTTCTTTGCCTAATTGCTCTATTTCTTTTATCAGCTGTCTTATTTCGCCATTCCTATTTTCATCCGTATCAATATTAACTTGTGTGGAACTATTGTCATCGTTACCTATTGCATTGGTTCGGATTCGCGATAGCGCATCTGCGTTTCCGTTTAGCTTACCCTTTTTATGAATAATTTCAAAATCATATTCGGACAGTCGTAGTCGCCATCGTGTTAACCTACTATTTGTTTCTTTCAATGAGTTCAGCCAGGCTAGAGGTTTATGGTCAGTCACTATTGTAAATTTCTTACCGTAGAGATAGGGGCGGAAATGTTTCACTGCCCAGACGATTGCAAGTAATTCCTTTTCAGTAACACTGTAGCGCGTTTCAGCGTCATTCAACGTTCTGCTGGCGTATGCCACAGGTTTGTCATTACCAATAGGGCCTTGCGAAAGGACTGCTCCAAGAGCGAACTCTGAAGCGTCTGTTGTCAGTATGTAGGGTCTGTCGGGGTCTGGGTATTGCAATATTGGTGCGTTGACGAGTAACTCTTTACATTTTTGAAAGGCTGCTATATATTTCTCATCATCAATGGGCATTGAGCGCTTTTGTTTCAGTCGGGCTGTCATTGGTTGGGTAATTTTTGCGAAGTCTCGTATGAACTTACGATAATAGCCAATATGGCCTAGGAAACTCTTTATTTCTGTCGTAGTGCGGGGTAAAGGATAGTCTAGAATAGCTTTAATTTTGTCATCGTTAGGTTTCAGTCCATCGCTGGTAATTGTGTGTCCCAGGTATAAAACCTCTTTTCTAAGAAATTCGGATTTATCAAGCTGTACTTTTAAATTGGTCTGTCTGAGTCTGTCGAAAACGGTTCTTAATTTAGATATGTGCTCCTGTAAACTAGATGAATATATAATTATATCGTCCAAATATACTAGGCAGTGGATCCCTTGTAGTCCGCGTAACACGTTGTCAATGGTTCTTTGAAAAGTTGCCGGTGCTGTCTTAAGCCCGAATGGCATACGTGAAAATTCGTAATGGCCCGAGTTTGTACTGAACGCAGTTTTCTGTCTGTCCGTTTTAGAAACTTCTATCTGGTGAAAACCGCTAGCAAGATCAAGGGTTGTGAAATAGCAACTGCGTCCTAATTTGTCAAATAGTTCGGTAATGTTGGGTAGTGGATATTTGTCGTCAATAGTAATTTCGTTCAATTTTCGGTAGTCAATAACAAGTCGGTATTTCTTTTCATTGCTAGCGTCTGCCTTTTTAGGCACTAGGTGTACAGGTGCACTCCAGGGAGAGTATGACTCTTGTACTATATTACTTTCTAACATTTTATCTACTTGTCGGTTAATTTCGTCGTTAATTACTTGAGGTTGTCTATAGGGTCGTATAAAGATAGGGTCTTCGTTTCGCGTCCGGATATGGTGTTTAACTTCGTTGGTGAAGGTCAAGGGTAACTTATCAGCGTAAAATATGTCTTTATATTCTAGGCAAAGTTTTCCAATTGCGTCTCGTTCTTCAGGGTTCATGTGTTCTAAACGTAGTTTGCTAATATTTTCAGTTAATATTTGGTCAATATCTAAGTCATTTTGGTCGTGTAGTTTGTTCAAGTTGCATTGGACACCGTCATATTTAGTCACTATAAAAGGTCTCGTAATTGTTAGGGTCATCTCGGTATCTAAAGTGTTCTGTATAATCGTTGTCGCGTATCCATCCTTACACGTAACTAAAGCGGTAGGCATTCTTACACCTTCACAAAATAGTTTGTAGTTTAGTATGGCCTCTCCATTTTGTAAGTCAGTCGGTAATCTAACTCTTTGTTCGCAACGTGGGGCTAATTTAATTTCATTATCAGGGTTATAAATAATAGGTATAGCT
Source organism: Polyploca ridens (assembly GCA_951394255.1). NCBI lineage: Eukaryota > Metazoa > Arthropoda > Insecta > Lepidoptera > Drepanidae > Polyploca > Polyploca ridens. The sequence continues at coordinate 13,759,484 of OX596264.1, read as the reverse complement.
GACGATTGGGTATAGAGAATTTCATTTTGCATGTCAATTTTTGCGTTCAATTGTTTTAGAAGGTCACTTCCGATAAGTCCATCGTAACAGCCGTCTACGTCATAAATATAAAACTTATGTATTTCAGTACTATTAAAAGTCGGGAATAATGGTATTACCACTACTTCGTCATGTTGGCTTGATGCGTGGGTGCTTACGACTTTAAATGGTTCAACTTGTTTGAAGTCTTGATAATATTCGTGAGCTTTATTGGGACCTATAAAAGATCTTGAACTTCCGGTATCTATCATGAATTTTGCATTAATTTCGGGTATTATTATGTATGGTAGTTTTAGGGTATTGTAATTAAGCTTTATTATTTCAGGGGTCTGTCGGAGGCATTGATGTGAAAATTTTCTATGCTTTGGACAGCTGGGTCGTGGTCGTCTTGTTCAATGTAAGTCTCGTAATTTTCAGTGTTGTCAGTGGGTTCGTTGTCATTATAGTCCTGGTAATAATTAGTTTCAGGATGTTCGTATATAGCGTCGTAATTTTCAGGTTCATTTATGTTATAGAGTTCATTCATTTTAAATCCTTGAGGTTTAATCGGGGGAGCTGTACGCATGCTTACATCAGTGGATATCTGAGGAGCTAATCTTTGTGGGGGTTGGTACCCGAATTGTTGTTGACCTTGGTTTAACTGAGGTCGATATCCAAACTGTTGTTGGCTTTGATTAAACTGGGGTCGCATGCCAAATTGTTGCTGACCTTGGTTAAACTGAGGTCGATATCCGAATTGGGGTGAAATTTGATTAATTGGAGGTTTGTAACCAAATTGCTGTTGACCTTGGATAAGCTGAGGTCGGTAGCCAAACTGTTGGGAAAGCTGTGGCTTGTATCCAGGTTGCTGAGGCTGTGAAGCAGGTAAGTTCGTTTGTTTACCAGGTAGTATACCAAACTTAAAATTAGCCTGTGATTGGTGAGGGTTTGAAGTACCAGAATTATTTTGGGGGATCCCGAATTTAAAATGTTGAGACTGCGGATTCGAAGTGAAGTAAGACTTCATTCCAAATTTCTCTATAAAAGGATTATGATTTAAATTTTGAGGCTTTGGCTGTAATGAGTTTTGTGACCTAAGCATCTTATTTCTGGAATTATATTGGAACATAAAGTTAACTTCCTCGAGTACTATGCTTAGGGCATTTTCCAATGAATTCGAGCCTTTAAGTCGCACAATGCGGAGTAATTCTTCAGGTAAGTTATATAAGAACACATTCATTGCCATGTTGTCGTATATTATGATTTTACTACGACGGAGATTTACGTCTTCTATTAAATTAACTTTGGCAATAAGCGTGCTCTTAACATGTTGTATTCTGTTACAGAAATCCAAATAAGATTCGCCATTATTAATTTTTAGTGTCTCTAGTTCTATTGCGATGCACTCCTCAGAACGAGGATCGCCGAAATGCTGTTCGAATGCATTTTTTAATAGCGGCCAGGTATCTAGGTCTTGGCGTTCACTAATGAGAGCGGCTGCTCTACCTGTTAATCGCGAAGTAATTATGTGGAATACGTAAAGGTCCTGGTGTTGATTTCCTTCTACTCGACAACACGCTATTACGTATTCACACTTTCTTATAAAGAGGCTGAGCAATTTTTCATCACCGTCGAATTTGGGGATGACGTTTGCGAAGTCGCGGGGTACCTGCGTTATATTTTCCATTATAATATTCAAATAACTATTTATTAACCTATACTATAATCTTTCTATTTATCTACCTATGTATATAAGTATTTGATAATTATCAAATTTATTATAATTATAATTTAATCCTAATTTAAAACCTTTATATATTTTTTATTATTTCCTTTCAGTGTAATTAAATCTATTTAAAAGAAACCACAAAACACAATTCAATTGTTGGAAATAGCGTTTGGCATTTCTAGACACATATAACTAAAATAGTGAATAGGATTGGACTTAAGACTGGAAATAGCTATTTGGGTCTACTCACAGACTGCCCATGTCCCTCGTTGAGCCTTAGACGATCTCCTCCGTATCACAGTAATAGCACCACAGATTTTATATGGATAGCACTCACGACTGTAATGTTCTTGACAAAATTTATTTGGTTCGTGGATTTCCGTATAATACGCGTGAAAACGTACGCCGCGGGGTACTGATTTTGAGTTTTTCGCGACGCGGAAATCCTACCGGCTGCGCCAGTCAAGTTTCAGGCGACGCGGAGGAGCTTTTAAAAAACAATTATTTAAAAGTTTTATACGTTTATTCTCTTCAAGAGTGAATCTAAGACTAAATTAATTCTAGCTTAAGACTATCGGGTCTGCGCAGCAGACCACCGCAGAGCCGATCGGTTTATCGCGTAGCGTTTGCCGACTCAGCGTCATGCTTATTAGAAAATGGAACGCTGACGCGGGATATTGGTTGAGTCGACAGACGTAACTATCTAGATATTATAAACAAAGTTATCTGATGCATAACAATATAATTGTCAGTTTACACTCCCCAATATTTAGTTTAGTTATCTGTTTACTTTAGACTGTATCATACATACTTTCGAAACATTTAAAACACATGATTCTTCTAATAATGCAAGAAGAATTAAACTTGTAGATGTTAGCTTCTCAAACAGATTTGAATGAAATTAGGCGCATCCCCTAATCATGTTTGATGTTATGCATACTTGCTATCGGAATCTCTTTTGTATCCACAATATGTGGACAATCTAAGCCGCGAGACGTAAGAACCTAGTAACAAATAAGCATGAGTACTATCACCCAAATGTAAGGTACCTGTAACGAAGAGCCGAATGTGCGATCCATCAATTTCAATAAAAAACGTCGCCTTTCCGACGGTCCTTTTATTCTAGTCCTCGCTCGGTGAACAGAGAATGGGCTGTCTGTATTTATTGCTTATACCTCGCAGGCCATTCTCCTAAATACATTATGTGTGATTCTATTTGAAAGACTATTTATTATTGTAACCTTTAGATTTATGTTACCGTGGAAACTGTTTGTGGTTATTTTCTTCGGTCAGGTTTTTTTTTCAATTCTGTGCTTTATCCGGATATTAATAATGTCCATATATCAATAACATCTTCATACAATTTAGAAAGTTAACTTCTGGTTGTTATACGTGAAACTCGAATCACAATAAGGCTTACTTTTCGAGATCAGCGAGACCACATTATTAATATGTTATTTTGTACAGACATACACAATAACATTCTTGCTCTTAATTCAGTCTGAACAAAAGGCAAGCTTTCTCATAATAGACAGAATATTAAATTAAGCAAATAATTATCAAACCACTGTTGCAATTTCATAACAAGATCCATTTAACCATTTTATTATTACAGCTACAGGAAAAATATGCAAGCGTAGCAAATACGAGAACAGCAGACGTCACAAAACAAAATGGCGTCTCGCCCGGTTCGAGCCGGTTGGATCCAGTCAAAACCGGATGCTGGGCTTAATTAGGAAAATAATTGTGCTGCTGTGTTTATTATTTAGATTAGTGCAGGTTTTGTTGCAGTTTTATTGTTTAAATCTAGGGCTATGAAGTAATTATAATCTAGGATATGTTTACGGGACAGATATCAGATAAACTTTGGTATATCACCAACTTTTATAAAAGATGCTTTTAAGGACCGGGAACCCACGGCAACCGACTCAACATAATATTATTTAAAGTAGCTGTTCCGCGCGGTTTCAGCCGCATTCCTGAGGGATCGTATGTTTTTCCAGGATAAAAGTATCCTATGTATTAATCCAGAACATATTCTATCTGTGTACTAAATTTCATCCAAATCCGTTCAGTAGTTTTTGAGTGAATGAGTAATAAACACCCATACATACAAATTTTCACGTTTATAATATTACCAGCTGTCCCCCGTGGTTTCACCCGCGTTCCCAGGTTTTTTTTTTTTTTTTTTTTTTTTTTAAATTAGATGGGCTTGCGTTTGGCCACTGACCCGCCCATAAGGGGCGATGACGAAGCCTAAGATGAAACACGCTTACCCAGAAGAAACCTATTCACTCTGGCCTTGAAAGTACCTAGATTGTAAGCGTCAGGAAACACAGACGCCGGAAGCAAGTTCCACTCCCTTGCTGTCCGCATTAAAAATGAGGATGAAAAACGCTGTGTCCGTATATTCGGTATGTCAACAACGTACGGGTGAAAATTTTCCCGGCGTCTTGTGGTTCGGTGTAAAAATGGGGATGGTGGAATAAGGTTGAACAATTCCTGCGCACACTCCCCAAAATATATCCTGTAGAAAACCGATAAGCAAGCAACCTTTCTTCGATGGTCAAGGCTCGTGAGTTTCGCCTTAATTAAAGACTCATCTCCAATTAGTCTCCTGGCTCGGCGATCTATTGAGTCGAGGGCCTCAAGCTGGTACTTAGCTGATCCATCCCAAAGATGGCAGCAGTACTCCATGCACGACCGGACTTGTGCTTTATAAAGTTGGAGCAATTGCCCAGGCGTGAAGTACCGCTTGACCTTAGAGAGGATACCCAGCTTTCTAGCGGCTGTTTCTGCCTTCGACTCAATAGAACAGCCAAAGTTTATTTTGGCTGTTAATGTTATACCTAGGAGATCAAGGCGATCGCATATTGGCAAGGATATATTTTGGAAAGTAGGAGCCTGGTTGTAAGGACTCCGTTTGGCGGTGAAAAGACACGCCTGTGTCTTGGTGGCGTTAAATGTGACCAGATTGGCTTTGCCCCAATCAGAGACTGCCTGCAAGGTCACGTTCAAACGCTCTACCATGGCCTCCCGAAACAATTGGATCTCGTCACTAGTGGCTCGCGCGCTGGAAACGTATCTCTCTGCAACAGTGCTGTCGTCTGCGTACCCAAAGATACCGGGTTTTAGCAGATCGTTGATATGCAGCAGAAATAAGGTTGCAGAGAGAACTGATCCCTGAGGAACTCCGGCATTGATTGCCAAGAGGTCCGACGAGCACCCGTCTATGACCACTCGTATAGACCGTTCACTCAGGAAATCGGAAATCCAAGCGCACAGGCCATCAGGAATTCCATATGAAGGAAGCTTGCTTAGAAGGCTGGTGTGCCAGACCCTATCGAAAGCCTTAGATATATCGAGGGAAACGGCAATTGCTTCCCCGTGTCTCTCAATGGCTTCGCTCCAAAGATGTGTGGCATACACAAGAAGATCCCCAGTAGACCGTTTTTGGCGGAAACCGTACTGTCGGTCACTGAGGAGTTCGTTATCTTCAAGGTATGCCAGGAGCCTCCGATTCAATACACGCTCCATAGTCTTGCAGAGTATGGAGGTGATCGCAATCGGTCGATAGTTTGTAGGATCGGCACGGCTGCCCTTCTTAGGCACAGGTTGCACGTTAGCAAGCTTCCAGACTTTCGGAACATGACCCATTCGAAGTGAGAGGCGAAACAGGCGTGTCAAGACAGGAGACAATTCGGGCGCACAATTGCGCAGGACAATGGCTGGAATGCCGTCGGGACCACTGGCTTTATTCACGTCTAGAGCGCGTAGTACCTTTACAACCTCCTTTTGCCGGATACGGATGTCCGGCATTTGGCAGTTGCAAGTGGGTAGTGGGGGTGGTGTTTGTAAACCAGCGTCTAGACATGAATTCTCCGCAAATAGAGAGGCAAACAAATTGGCCTTCTCTACAGCAGTGTGAGCTAGTGACCCATCAGGCTTCAGCAATGGCGGCAGCGACGGGCGGCAGAAATTGGTCTCGACCGATTTGGCAAGGGACCAGAAAGCTTTACTCCCAGAGGGGTAAGAAGATAGCTTTTTTCCGATCCGGCCAACATGGTCAAAACGCGCCTTCTTCTGTGCCTTTTTGCAGGACTTGGCAGCGATGTTAAAGGCTTTCTTCTTCAAGCCCACGTCAGGAGCTTTGCGAGCGCGAGAATCCGCCCAGATTCGGTAAGCTGACTGTTTGAGTGCCTCAGCAGAGGCACAATCAGCATTGTACCACTTGGGGGTTTCGATATTGAGTGATATGTCGGAGAATGGGATATAGTATTCCATTGCTCGACATATCACATCCGATATAGCACTCGCACAGCTGGACGGGTCATCGGAAGTAAAGCAAGTTCGCCGCCAAGGATAAGATGCAAGAAAAGAACGCATCTCATCCCAATCTGCTGACTTGTATCGCCAAACTCGCCTGGTGCCTTTAGGGCAAGGGTCAGGCGGAGAGTAGGACGACACAGCTTTCACCAGACAATGGTCGGAGGTTCCCAATGGGGCATTCACCGAAACTGAGTACCTGTCAGGATCTGTTGTCAGCAGAAGGTCCAAGCAGTTGGCTGCGTGATCAGCAACATCCGGTACGCGCGTAGCTTCGCTAACGAGCTGGGAGAGATTTAGCGTAAGTGCTAGTTTCAACGCCTCTCTCCCAGCAAGGTCGGTCTCCCGGTATGGGTACAACCACTCACGATGGTGAGCGTTAAAGTCCCCCAGGAGGACCAGCTGCGCGGTCGGATATTTTCGCTGGATCACGTCCGCCGTTTCGCCGAGGTATTGAAAGAGCCCGATTGTCTCCTGGTCACCGCTGTGCGATCGGTAGACACAAGCATAGAGGATTTGCTCTATACCAGTGCCCACCAATATCCACATGACAGAAAAACCTGGTTTTTCAAGGCCCCGGAGACGCCGACAGCAGATGTCATCGCGAGCATACACGCAGACCCCAGCGCGTGGTTTGAAATTGTGCTCCAGGGTATACCCTGGGTAATTTAGGTATGCCGCGTCTGAAGGACATCTGATTTGCGTCTCCGTGAGAAAGAGTAGGTTAGGCTTGTCCGTCTCAAGGTGGTGATGGACGGCGTCGAGATTGGAGTGCAGACCTCGAAGATAAATAGTAGCCTATGTTTTTTTCCATACCATAGGCTATCTGCATGCCAAATTTCATCGTGATCAGTTGAGTAGTTGAGGCGTGAAGGCGGAAAAACAAACAAACTCACTTTCGCATTTTTTTTTTTATACCACTAAGGTGTTAAACAAGCATACGGCCCGCCTGATGGTAAGCAGTTACCGTAGCCTATGGACGCTTGCAACACCAGGGGCATCACTCGCGCGTTGCCGACCCTGAAGAAATCTCTTCAGACCCTTTTTGAAGAACTTAATGCTGTACTCCAATGGGAAAACCACGGCGGGGAGCTCATTCCACAATCTGAGCTAATTATTTATAATAATAAGTTAGGAGTTAGGAAGTTAAGATAGTAGGATAAGTATAAGTAAGGATTTTATATTTTCTAATTGATAATAAGCCCCACGCTCTACCATAAACCCTCAACTGTAAACACGTCACACCCACCTAAGCCAGCCTCCCTTGTGTCAGTCTTCATTGTACCAGTCCCGTCTCACCCGCAGTCTCGTGTCTTCCGAGACAAATTGGATAGAGACACTTGATTGGTCCCATTTTGATTTATACGTGTAGACGTGTGTTCAGTATGTTCATTCATTTTCATGATTATTATAATATAATTGTCTTGAGATAGAAAAGGATGCTAAGTGAAATCTTTTTTAGACTTAAAAAAAGTAAGACGTGTTTTATTATTTTAATGTCGTATGTTACTAGATATATTTGATGTTAGTGAACTGATTCCGATTATTTTTGTTGATTGATTTAGTAGTTGCTAGTTGGTCCCATTTTTTGATTACAATCGGTTCAGTAGTTTTTGTTTTATCTTGATTTGATTAAATATCAAATTTCATATCCTTGTTGAGTGGTAAATCTTGAGAGGTATTGAAATCGCATAAAGAACCCATAATCCTAACTAATATCCTAATCCTAACTTAATATTATAAATACGAAATGAGTTTGTTTGTTTGTTACGCCTTCACGGCTCAACTACTCAACGGATCATCATGAAATTTGGCATGCAGATAGCCTATGGTATGGAGAAGGACATAGGCTTTTTATCCCGGGAACGCGGGTGAAACCGCAGGAGACAGTTAGTTGATTAATACAATGAACTGCACCCGTTTTCAAACATGTCTGACTAGGCATGGTATTAAGTAACAACACTTGACTAAAAAAACTTAGTTCCAATGCGAAAATAAAGAAGAAAAAAACATTAAAAATCAATAGAACCGTTCTAGTGGCGGTCGGGCACGTCCGGCCATGACAGGGGAATTCAATTTGCGATAAAAATAATTCCCAAGACATTTTCTAAGGGTTTTCAACGATACGTCTGATTTGTCTATTAAAATCAACTATCTGAGTTATCTAACTGTATTCTGTAATAAACTAGAAAACAGGTATATTTCCAGATATCTTGTTTTCGAAACGGGTTTGTTTTGCCGAACTGTTTTACGGTTTTACTATGGGATCAACTCTTGCAAAAATATAAGGTCCTAATAAATTTGTGAACTTCCTCTTGAGGGATGAATTAGTAATTATCATTAGTAAGGTCATTAGTAATCAAAAAATAATATTAGAAAAATAATATGTGGGAAAAAAAAACTTCTTTGACTTGCATAGAGACTCTCCATACAAGTCAAAGAATCATACAAGTCAAAATGATCTATACATTCATCCCTCGAGAGGAAGTTCACTAATTTATTAGGATCTTATAGATGTTATTTAATGTTATTTTGAAAAAGATTTATTCAATTTGCTATTCATCGGCCATTTCCAAATACAGATTCACTTGAAAGGTTTCTAACAATTTATTTCTTTCTTGTTACAGGTAAGAAGGCAACACACATTCGTGAGTCACAAAACACTCGTATATTATATGTGTATTCGTAAGTATATTGTGTACGGAACAGGGCCACGCGAATATAATCCAAATAAACGTCTCCATGAATATGGAAGCTGAGTTGAACGGAACCTTCCGTGACATTGCGGGATTCAGACCCTCGTCCCAGGCTGGGGTCGCATACGGAGCGGAGCGGACGCGGTAGCGACAAGCGACTGCTAATCATTAGCCGAATAACAAGGAATGCGTTGATTTAAATATAACATACTAGCTGTTCGTTACCGGCATCGCCCGGCTGAAATTTCAGTTTCATTATTAGACTTTTCCTACAGGATCCCTATGTTACTCAGTGGTAAAATCGGGCCATCAGTTATTAAGTTTATTCATTACAAACAAAAATACAAAAATACAATTCTTCTCTCTTTATTATTAGTGTAGATATGTGTACACTCAAAATAATAATATCAGGAAAATTTTTTAGACACAATGAAAATTGTAGGTATTATTCAGTCATTCAGTAAGTAATTATATGGCTATCATAAGCTCAGTATAAGTGACGTCGAATGCTGTTTCGTAGGTCTTGGGTTGAACCCTTAAATTTGCTAGAACTTTCTGTAAAGCGATACCACCCTTCAGTTTAAAATTTGCCGCCAAACATCTACTGCTGTGTACTTACTTGAGAACCAGTTCCTTTGTAGGGTTTGTGTTTTCATTTTTCATGATGAGATTATAGTTAATATGATAGCAAATATGTCTGCGCGTTGCAAAAATTGGAACTAATCATATAGCCTACTTCAGATGTATATTTGCACATACGTCGAACTTTTCTTAGCAAGCCGCGTCCTCTTTCTACGCACTTATCTGTCGGGCACTATTCAAGCCTATCTACCCGCTCACGCCCACGCTTACTCTCACGCTAACGATTGCAACACGACAGCAGCCTACCAACCTGCTCTTTTCACGAAATGAAAATATATTTTGGATGTTAATTCGCCCTCACCTCCGACGCCCGCCTCAGTGTTCAATCATTTTAACCAGTTTTATCAGTGCTAAGTGAATTTCAAGGGTTGTTTGTGCAGGTGCCAGTTTCATTATTGCTTTCCTGTAAAGTATCGTACCTACGGTGTGGTATAAAGAGAACATTTTTCTTATGTACATAGATTTTGTTTGTTTAATTACTTGACTTGCAATCTCTTCGCGAGTAAACGTGAACGATATAATTATAATATATCTAAATAGTATACAAATCCGATATTTCCATTTGTGCGCTTTGTTCGTTTAAACTACGGATTTGATGTGGTTTTTACCATCATTTCGTCTGGATACTTATGTATATTACTCATTACTTGGGCGAAGCTGGGACGGATCGCTGTGTAAAAAAGCTCAGTCTATAAAAACACATTAATATCATATTAATCTACAATAGATAGACTCTACACATGCAAAAAAGCCAATAAAATGGAGATGCAGCATGTATGAGGGATTCGAAGTCAATAAAACAGATTTAAAACCCGTCCACGATTGCTGCACATAAATTATTCATGTGCCCACGTGGAGCCCCGCGCCGCGCCGCGTTGGCTGCACTTTTATAAATTGCATGTAATTGAAAACGGTTCATTTTGTAGTTTTTTTACGGAACATGACTGATTGGGCGGGGCGATTATTGTGATTTGTCGCTTGTTTCGATTTAATTGTTATTTGTCAGTGTAAAGTTTATTGGACATCGTTTTTTATAAAAAAAAATTGTTAACGTTAAATTGGATGCATTTACGTAAACCCCGAGATCGTTTCTGTTTTGCACTGTTGTGTTTTGGTTACATAATTTAATTGGTGGCTTCGCCTGACGTGGTGTAAGCAACTGTCATTGTATCAGCGGGTAGCGAGAATCGAGCTTTGATTTACTAAAAAAATGCATGAGTGGCTTTTCGGTAATAGAAAATAACGCGAAAAAATAGAGTTTCTTGTATTCAAAGCCATGGAGTATGCTACTTTGCATTGGTCCCATGTAGTAGACTATCGACTTAGTAGGTCAGTAGTTTAAAGAGAGGCTGCCTTGAGATTATGGGGCTCTCTGAGCTAGTGTAGCATAGGTGATGACAAATCATTCAAACACTTTCCCGCTGATATTGGGACAAGTGCTTTACACAATTGCCAGTGACCAAAATGTGACGCATAATTATGAAAAATAATGAAAGATCCGTCCGTGTGATTTCACACTGAAACCTCTCGCTAAGTGGAGTTTTATGGCTTTAAAATAAGTGGGCTTAATTACGTACATTATTTTAACTAGCTTTTACTCCATAAGCAATTTTCCGTTCAACTTTTGGTCGCTTTTATAATTTACCATGGCATAGTACGTTTTTACCGTGACTATTACATGACGTGTCGTGCAGTATTTAGCTTTTATTAATTACAAATAATTGGACTGTTTTACAAAAAACTTAAACCGTCTTCAAAGTACACTAAGAAGTAATCAAATCCTGATCTGATGATAATGGGACCAAACGAGAAGTATACCTTTTCAAATAAAAAAAGATTTTTTTCAAATCGGTTAATAAATGATGGAGTTATGAGGTAACAAACATAAAAAAAAAAACAAAAAAAATACAACTGAATTGAGAACCTCCTCCTTTTTTTGAAGTCGGTTAAAAATACCATAAAGATTCGGTACAACAAATTCGTGCATACTCAAATGTATCTCTGCTAAGTAACAATATAATCGGAACATACCGGCATATGCTGGCGACAGATAAATATTTTGAGGGTGGTAGCCAGCCAGGCGAGTACAACAAAGTACTCTAAAACGGTGCTATGGTTTCCTGACGTATTCCTTCACATGGCATTCGAAAATACATGAATGTATAAAAAAATCCGAAAATACTACTCGGCTATCATCACCCTAAAATGTACCTTCGTATTACTTAATCCATAGTCTTTTGAACATCAAAATAACCTGAATGTGCGAGTATACCATCTCTATGTCTCCAACCCATTTATAACCTAGAAACACATGATGTATATAGGCTATTTACTGTTGTAAAGGACATTGCTAATGAAGTACCGGGCGGGCATTAATCTTGTGTGCGTGGTCTGTCGGCTTCGGCCCCCATTACCTCTATGGCCCTCGGGCCATCTTGGCGTTTAAGAGCACTTCATAACTACAGACATTTAGGCTTCATGTATCACTCATTTGCATAGGCTTTGATCTTAGTTCTGTATAATTGGACTGTTTTACAAAAAACTTAAACCGACTTCAAAGTACACTAAGAAGTATCTGATGACAATGGGATCAAACGGGAAGTATACCCTTTCAAATAAAAAAAGAATTTTCCAAATCGGTTAATAAATGACGGAGTTATGAGGTAACAAACATAAATAAAAACAATCGAATTGAGTACCTCCTTTTTTTGAAGTCGGTTAGAAATATAAAAGAAAAGAAAAAATATTAAGATGACATATAACACTTCAAGCAAAACATTAGATGATTCGGGTACGCAGTGATGTAGCCAAAGGTGATTGCCAAAATACAATGAGAGGTTTTGACATTTTTATTGATGATGTCGAAATAATTGTTTTTGATATGAGTTTCCTCTTGAGGTTTCTTTTTGGTAAGCGTGCCCTCATGACTTTCTGGCCAAACGAAATTCCAATTAATATAAAAAAATTATTTATTTCGGTTTATATTGTTATAAGTACCTGTGTATAAATATGATGTCGAACAATCTTAATATATAAAATGATAAACTGATTGTTGATATATCAGCCCACAGCCCAAACCGCTAGACCTAGAGATTTGAAATTTTGCACAAAGATACCTTATACAGTGGAGGCATCCACTAAGGAAGGATTTTTGGAAATTCCACCCCTAAGAGGGTAAAATAGGGGATGACAGTTTGTATACAAGTCTGTCAGTTTTGAAGTTAGGATCTTCAAATTTTGTGTTTAGGCTGACGATAGAAAATTAATGTGTAGTTATCTCAGCGTTTGTGATAATTTCACCACCAAAGGGAGGAAAAGGGGGATGAAGTTGGGTATGCAAGTCCTTCAATTTCAAAGTAAACTTCACTAAATGTATTATTATACGGTGTAGGCATCCACTAAGGAAGGATTTTTGGAAATTCCACCCCTAACAGGGTAAAATAAGGGATGAAAGTTTGTATGCAAGTCCGTCAGTTTTGAAGTTAGGATCTTCAAATTTCGTGTTTAGGCTGACGATTGAATATTAATATAAAGTTATCTCAGCGTTTGTAATAATTCCACCACCGAAGGGAGGAAAAGGGGGATGAAGTTGTGTATGCAAGTCCTTCAATTTCAAAGTAAACTTCACTAAATGTATTATTATACGGTGTAGGCATCCACTAAGGAAGGATTTTTGGAAACTCCGCCCCTAACAGGGTAAAATAAGGGATGAAAGTTTGTATGCAAGTCCGTCAGTTTTGTAGTTAGGATCATCAAATTTTGTGTTTAGGCTAACGATTGAAAATTAATGTATAGTTATCTCAGCGATTGTGATAATTCCACCACCGAAGGGAGGAAAAGTGGGATGAAGTTAGCAAGTTCTTCAATTTCAAAGTAAACTTCACTAAATTTAATATTATACAGTGTAGGTATTCAGTAAGGAAGGATTTTTGGAAATTCCACTCCTAGGGGGGTAAAATAGGGGATGAAAGTTTGTATGAAAGTTCGTCAGTTTTGAAGTTAGGATCTTCAAATTTTGTATTTAGGCTAATGATTGAAAATTAATTTATACATGTTTCAGCTTTCATGACAATTCCACCCCCGACAGGGTGAAAAGGTATGGGATGTATGTAAGTCATTCAGTTTCAAAGTAAACGTCACTTAATATATTATTACACAGTGTAGGCAACCACTAAGGATTTTTGGATATTCCATCCTTATGGGGTAAAATAGGGGATGCAAGTTTATATGAAAGTCCATCAGTTTCGAAGTTAGGACCTTCAAATTTTGTGTTTAGGTTGACAATTGAAAATTAATTTATATGTGCCTCATCGTTTTTGAAAATTCCGATCCCGAAAGGGTAAAAAGGGGGATGAATTTGTGTATGGAAGTACACTAAATTTATTATTTAAGCTTATGGTTATAAACTAACGCAACGAATATAGGAATTGTTGGAATTTGAACCCTTAAGGAGTGAAAAGGGGGATTAAATTTACAATGCCGGTTTGATCGCAGCAGTAGCCCAGCAACAATCTTCTACCCTGATCGTACGCCTGTGCCGAAAACAAATCAGTTCAAATACCTAGGCTCGGTTATTACAGACCAAGGAGACGTTGACGCTGATGCTACACACAGGGTGAACGTGGCTTGGCTGAAGTGGCGATCACTAACTGGAGTCTTATGTGATACCCGTATGCCAATAAGAACCAAAGGCAAGATCTACAGAACGGCGGTGAGGCCGGCAATGATGTACGGAGCGGAATGTTGGCCAGTGAAAAAGACGCATGTACAAGAGCTTCACACTGCAGAGATGAAGATGCTGAGGTGGTCTGGAGGTGTGACGAGGCTAGATAAAGTGCGAAACGAGCCGTCTCAGATGGTATGGTCACGTGATGCGAAGAGACGAGGAACATGTAGTGAACAAGGCACTGCAACTGCCTGAGCTCAGGAGAGGTAGAGGACGACCTCCGGCTACGTGGTGGACCAGCATGACGAAACTTCTATTGGAAGAAGAACTGCCCGACCCGAAAACCCAGGACAGGTTGTCCTGGCGCCTGAAAATTAGGAGAGCCGACCCCACCTAAAGTGGGATAGAGCAAGGAAGAAGAAGAAGAAGAGTCACAGGGAAAAACTCTGAAATTTGCTAGAGTTGATTTGTGGCAGGACTGTTTCAGTTTTATGTGGCATCCTCGCATAATTGAGCTCTTAATCTACCTGAACTTTTGTCAATATCACACGTAGTGGCGGACAATAGCCATAAACAAAGCTCTATATTGTTACAATGATTAATATCTAGAAAAAAGAAATAATCTACGCGGACGAAGTCGCGGGCTATAAAGCTAGTTACTCATAAAAAACAATGTTCCCAATAATGTTTTGCGCTAAAACATTATTTATTATGTTCACATCTTATGTTCCCGGGATTCTTTTTCCAATCATCGAAATTACAGATTCTCAGCTCGTAACGAGCCTCCCATTTTAATGTCGTCTACGACCTCCCCCACTCCCCCTTCCTGCCCCACCCTAAACTAATTAACTTGTTCGTTCCGATGTCCTTTTTGTAACACTTCTCTTTTTTGCACTTTTAATTAAATTACAAGAGAAACGAACTGGAACGTATTCGGTGTATTGTTGCAAATGGACTCACTTTTCTTAGGAATGATTTTTTTATGTACGTTTTTTGTGTACGACGGAGTCGGTAAACAAGCATAAGGCCCGCCTGATAGTAAGCGATTACCGTAGCCATATGGAGGCTTGCGACACATGAGGCATCACTCACGCGTTACCGACCTTCCCCACTTCCCAATGAGCTCTGGCGACCTTACTCACGCGTAGGAACACAACATAAAGTTATTTGGCTGCAGTATCCTGTAAGGTGGAGGTACTTCCCCAGTCGAGCTGCTCTTTGAACGAATAAACGCTATGCTCTACCTCTCTTAACACTACAGAGCAAGGAGCTCTGCACGCCTATATAGAGACGAAAACGAAAAAAAAAAACCAATGACTATGCTCGTGCCCCGTGAAGGCCCGGCCGTCAGTCTAATATCGACTCTATAAGCACTAAGTGTCAAGTCTATCTATTGGTAACATGGTGCCGCCTACTGACACGCTTGAATAGCGCTAGCAATAAAGACTACATTACATTGACACGTTTAAGTGCAGGCAGATTTATGTTACAGAATAACAAAGGCGACTGATAGTAGGTAACGTATTGCACTTTATCATCGTTGTGCCTTTGTCCTAGATTCAACCATATAAGCTGTCTTGTCTGCAGTTCTGCACCCTTAGACAGTTGACACCTACATGGTTGTTTGTACTAGTGTCTTGCATGTATTTTGTATATTTATTGTTGAAATAAAATCTAGAAAAATCACTCACACATAAATATATGCTTATAAAAAACCGGCCAAGTGCGAGTCGGACTTGCACACGGAGGGTTCCGTGTAATATAAGTACTCTGCTATGAAAAAAAAACGACAAAAATATTGAATGAAAGGTAAATTGCGGTTTACGATTTATGACGTATTAAAAAAACTACTTACTAGATCTCGTTCAAACAAATTTTCGGTGGAAGTTTGCATGGTAATGTACATCATATATTTTTTTAGTTTTATCATTCTCTTATTTTAGAAGTTACAGGGGGGGACACACATTTTACCACTTTGGAAGTGTCTCTCGCGCAAACTATTAAGTTTAGAAAACAATGATATTAGGAACCTCAATATCATTTTTAAAGACCTATCCACAGATAACCCACACGTATGGGTTTGATGAAAAAAAAATTTTGAGTTTCAGTTCTGTGTATGGGGGACCCCCCCCAATTTTTTTTTTTCTATTTTTGTGTGAAAATCTTAATGCGGTTCACAGAATACATCTACTTACCAAGTTTCAACAATATAGTTCTTATAGATTCGGAAAAAAGTGACTGTGACATACGGACGGACAGACAGACAGACATGACGAATCTATAAGGGTTCCGTTTTTTGCCATTTGGCTACGGAACCCTAAAAAGACAAACAAATAGACGATATTTATATCTTAGGATGCTGAATGCTATAAAAGGTGTTAATAAAAATAGTATGTCATTTTGAATATTTGCAATTTATTTTACACTGCGTTTGACCACAAGCTCACAGTGAATGAAGTGACTGATTGTGGTAACCACATACATGGTGGAAATTTGAGACAGGTCAGTCAGGACAGCCTGTCTCCCACGAGGATCAAAAAGCTCTATGGGGCCTTTTGAATAATTAGAAGAAACATGAATTTTAGCACAGTAGAGTAAATTTCTTTATTTCGAGATTATACTGGTTGCCAAGAATTAATCTTGCTACAAAAAAGTTGTTTTGTCGACTGATCATTATTTTTTTTAAAATTTCTGCTCTTACTGACCTGTAGCCCAGAAAGGAACATTTAAATTTATTGAGCACGCAGCTTAATTTACGGAAAAAAATAGGGTGACAAACATTTTTTACAAACTAATGAATTTATTTATTTATTAGCAAAAAGAATATAATCTTGATACCAATAGAATATTTTGGTAACCTATTGCTTATCCTATTGCTACTTTTTATTAGTACAAAAACCTGTCTAGACACATAAATTACAAGATAGACTTCGTTTACGAGTCCTAGGTTCAGCTGCCCCTTCGCAGGAACCTTTAATGCTTTTTTCTTTTATCCTTTTAGTTGTAACTAGTGATCTCCGCAGCTTAGTAGTGCACATGGTGTTCGGTATAAGCTACAAGGTTCTATGCGAGTTTTTTTACGAATGAGGCAATAGTTGGTGTACATGGTGGGTCTTCAACGTCAATGTTCTCCTCGGGTAAGTTTATTGCTTTCGATATGATTCTCCATTTTTGACGGTTCGTAGTATTTAATTTATTTAATTTAATTTATTAATTCACCAACGGCTATTACATTTTTACTATCAAATACATCTTAAAACTAAACACGTACTGAAACTTAATGTATAACCAATTAAAGGTAAACATAACATGTACCGAAATAAATGGGCTAAATACTTATAAAGTTTAAAACAACAAGTTTTAACATAAGATTTTAATTAACATAGATTAGCAAAATCAATGCAAAATGAACAAATCAAGGAAAACTCTAATTTGCTGTTTAGTATTGAGAGTACAAGGGGGCTAAAAAGGAAGCAAAAGCAATATGTAACCTCATATTTCAAGGCCAGAGTGAATAGGTTCCTTCTGGGTAAGCGTGTTCCATCTTAGGCTTCGTCTTCGTCCCTTATGGGCGGGTCAGTGGCCAAACGCAAGCCCATTTAATTTTAAAAAAAATTATTGTTCATGTTTTTTTTCCCGAATTACAATTTTTTCGGTCGGTAAACAAGAATATAGTCCGTCTGATGGTAAGCAGTTACCATAGCCATATGGACGCTTGCAACACACGAGGCATCACTCCGTCAAACCGTCCATAACATTGTCATACCGTCATATTGTGAACCGTCCCTGATTGGTCATCTTGGCGGTAGTTCGTTCTGTGTCCATATAGTTAAAAAGATAAACATAGGAGTTAAATAATAGAAATACACATTGAATTGTTTGAGATCAAAACTAAGTATGTCAGTCAATATATTGTTTCAAGAAACATTAATAACAATCAACTACGTTACGTATGGCCAAAGGTGGCGGTACGGAACACATGATGTTCAACCAATCAGCGCGCAAGGTTTGTTCCGATGCATTCAAGTATGATGCGAGTTCACAATATGACGGTTTGTCATGGATAGATTATAAACTGTCGAAAATGAATGCGTTATATTGTAAGCAGTATGTTACAGTTCACAATTTATCGACACTTTATAATCTCGCTAGATAGATTATAAACTAACGGTGTTCACAAAATTACGATGACATATACAATTCAATTAATTAAAAGATTTAAATTTATGAATTGCATAAAATCTGCTGTTAATTCGAAAAAATATGCCTTTACCAATATTGCTTTAGCTTCCTTTTTAGCCCCCCTGTTGATAATAAACTAGTATGTTATAAATTATGACAATAAATTGATAAATATTATCATAAAAAGTTAAAACGCTGGAAATCCACCTATACTCGAGTTTTGTCATCTAAGATAAACCCTTTGACAAATAAAATGGTTTCAATTGCTCGCCAACGGTATCATTACTCGAATGATATTTAATTATGCAAAGAGCTCGGCTCTGTAAGCAATTTTCATTAAGTAATTAAAGCTGGTATCCTTTATTTGGCGCTATGTTGATATTCCTTGAGGAGACTCGTAGGAAAGCTGCAAAGAATTCTTTATTAATTAATATGTGTCTTTTACTTCGTAATACCGAGCAATCCAATTTCGAAACTAGTCAGTGATTTTGCACTGATTTTGAACAGTAAGGACCAATCAGTGCATCGTGTGTTCTTGACTTGGCCAATCAGAACGCATGTGGTGGTGGGACTTGGACATCATTGCGCTTCTTTGGGTTAATTGTTCGACGATCTTTTATAACGTACTAGCTGTTCCTCCTGGTTTCAACCGCGTTCCCGGGATAAACATAGCCTATATCCTTCTCCATACCATATAGGCTATATAAGCTATCTGCATGCCTTTCATGGTGATCCGTTGAGTAATTGAGGCGTGAAGGCGTAACTAAAAAACTCACTTTCGCATTTATAATATTAGTTACGATTATGTTATGGTAGAGTATAAGAATGAACTTGAGCTGTAAAAGGAATGTCTCTCTGCTTGTCTGTTAGTGTGCCAACGGCTATTAGAAACGGTCAAGCCACACATTTTGACTACGATGTGTAGAGTTTGTGCAATTAGGGCTTGTAGAGTTAGGGCGTGTAGAGTTATAAGCTTGGCTCTACATGAGATCTGATAATTTTTTGACGGTGCGAACCGTTTATAGTCTCGTCTTGGCAAAATTTTACATGAAAAGGTTTTTGGTAGGATAAAATTTACATCGAAGCCTGAAAATTAGCAGAACCTTGTAAAAACGAACAATGCCTAGTTTTTGGCTTATTCTCGTTAATTAATCAAATTACCTCAGGACCTTGTTTCGGGGGGCTGGGGGAACTAAGGGGGAGAGCTATCCATTAGATACTGGGTTCTTTGATGTTCCTCCGAGGTAACATTTTTACATAATAAGATAATAACTAGTAACAACACGGTTGTTTTTTCATTTGCTTTTACTTTAAGGCGTAACATTTTATTATAATTTAGACAGAGATAGTCGAATCGCATAGTCGAGGACATAAATATATAAACAATTCGTGAAATTCAACAAAGATTTAATCTATAATAAACTATTGATTGAAATTAAGAGATTACGCAGGCTTTTAAAACATATACTATTATGATTTGTGTAATATTTCAATCTATACAGTGCGATAAAATTGCTGTTGAATTCCAAAAAGTACATACATATTTATTTCATCGACTGTACAGTCTCGGGTATACATAACTTGTTCATATCTTACGGAATAAGCTTTAATTGTGGAATAGATACATATGATAAAGTGAGCGTGTCTGTGGAATAGTAATAATTTTCCTGCTATTGTAAACTATACCGTCTTATATTCGAACCTTTTGCAATAATAGCACGTTGAGAGAGAATCAACCAGACTACGAGGTTCGCCTTCACTTGTAGCGGGGAGCGGATTATTAAAGCTTCAAAGTTTACAAAGCTTGTAATGGCAAGTTAGTAATTAGTACCCGACTTCTAAAATGTGGAAAACTTCAAAATTGGAAAAGAATATATTTTCAACGACTATGACATTGTAGTAAATAGGTTTTCTGGGCAATATGGCTACATCCTCAATCAACCAGTCTGAATCCAAACCAAAACCAATTTAATGTACGTAAAAACACAACACTTCATTTATTTCGAGTGTAGTGCTGCTTCTCATAGCCCCCAACTAAACCAAGAATGTCGGGCCGATAAGTACATGTGCTATCCATAATCGCTCCGCTTATGAACCCGCTCTCACTGTAGCTCCACCTGTAAATACACGAATGAAACTAAAACAAACGGAACTAATTCACAAACTGCGCCACTCGACTGGAAAGGTTAAAATCACTGGAATTATACGCACATATATTAATATACTAGCTTATGCCTATCGGTTTCTAGTACAGTCAGGGAATGAAAAGGTTCGTCACATTAGAGTTGGTTTTCGCTTGCACCAGATTGCAAGAATCGATTTTATTACCATATGTACCAACAAATTACCAGTGAGGTTCCTAACAGGAAGAAGCAGTGCTGCTAACATATACATAAATGTGACGTTTGCTATACAATAAGGTTTTGCATGTTTTTAAATCACGTCAATCACAATTTTTATTATTTTTTTATGACGACATTGCCCTATTTTGAATTTCTATTGACATAGGTATATAACAATAGCAGGTTAAACCAACGAGAAGGGTTTAGTTTATCAAACATAAAATAAAAAAAAAACTTATAAACAGTCGAACAACTTTGATCTGAATAATTTTGAACTTTGATAACGAACAGTTAAATCATTATTTTCTCTAATTCAGTGTATTATGTGTATTCAGTTTCAAAAGGTAATATGTGCTCGTGATACATTGAATGAATCAAGTTGAAAACTGACGAACCCTTTCATTCCGCTACTGTACATTGTTTCATAAACCACTGGATCAGTTGAACCGTTGGATTCCCAAGAACCCACATACTGATTGAAAGAAGATCCATTGACGATAACAGCATCCCAAAACTTGAAAATATTAATTGCTGAGTTTATTCTTTCTCTCTGAGACTTTTCTCATATACATTTCGAACTGGTACGTGGTCGACATCACTCATATTCGGGCATATCGTTTTGCTTCCTTATCACACGAATAGCAAAAGAGTGGAATACAATTTTGGCGATTGTGTTTCCTGACACTTGTAATTTGGATACTTTCAAGACAAGAGTGAATAGGCTTTTTCTGAGTAAGCGTGTAACATCCTCAGCATCGCTCGTCCGAAAGCGAGTTTGAAGTCATAAAAAAGCGAAGAAAAAAAAGTCAGAAAAATAAGTGCGTACAAAGCCAGAAAAATATGGCAATGTCAGATGAAACAAACTTATGTTTAATCTTCGCGTAGCATGAGACGGAGATAGCGTGTTTCGCGGAACAAAAATGAACTTAGCGCTTCTTATCTAAATAACTCGTAAAGTATAGAATATTTAAAAAAATCGTTAGTAGCAGCCCTAGGTGATATGTTAGTGATATTATTTATCGAATTTTACTTAATTACATACACCATGAACGAATAAAAACGAAAATTCTATCTTAAACTATCGAGGAATTGTCATTCCATTATGTTTTTGCTCAGATAGAACCCTCGCGTATATAATGAAAATACCCATATAAAAATATTTTTAAATTTAAATACTATTTACTTGGGTAAATTTCAATTCTAAGATTGTTATTTTGCTTTATACGCACTCTTAAAAAAAACCTGACTGCTCCTCCCGGGGCGCTTGGTTAATGAAGTTCCTACATTTATGTAAATTGTAAAGCTAAATACTAAAGCTACATTACATTGTAGTACATTAATATGTTAATCCGCAACGTTAAGTGGTGGATAACGTATGTGTGGTTAGAGCCCACACGTCGGTCGGTTTGGACCCGTCTTAGATCTGACGCTGGGCTAATTATCCGGTTGTGTTGGTGGATTATTTGACTAGTTATGTCATTTTACTATCAAGCTAGCAAGTAAGTACACGACCCGCCTGATGGTAAGCGATCGCAATACTCGCGCAATGAAGACATATTATTACACGGTAAAGTAAGATTCGCATCAAACGCAACGCTCTTTCAAATAATTTCCTATGCGATTCAGACGGTAAAACATGGTATTTAGAATTTCCCGTCACGTAGGTGAATAAAACCCGACCATGGCGTCATTATCTCCCTTAAAATCATTTTATGGGTTGACCTGCCTTTAATAAAAATGCCTGAAAATATTTATTTGCATAGTAGTTGTCAAAAATTAAGCACATTTTTTCATGATGTCCGCGAAGATACAGCAAAAATATTTCTACAGAAAGTCTAAAAATAAACCACCCTAAATTTCCAAGGGTTAACAATAGGGATAGAAAGATCCCGGTACAAACGCACGGTGATCAATACGTGTTTGAGGTTAACCCTCCGGCTGGCGGACTAAAGGCACGTCCGCCGCGGCCGCCGGGTCGATTAGACCTCGTTAAAACAAGATTTGAGTGGCTTAGCGGCTTTTTATATTATTGGTTCTGTTTACAATTTTATTGGTTAGTCAATGAATGGAAAATATTATTGCCGGCTTATAAGCTGGTGAAAGCTTTGAGCGCTTAACACCTTTACTCACGTTATCACACTACACTAATATATGTATTACTAGCTATTCCCCCGGTTTCTCTCGCGTTCCTGGAATAAAACAGTAGCTTTTGTTTCAAATTTCATTACGATCGGTTCAGCGGCTTGGCCGTGAAAAGGACAAACAGACAGAGTTACATTGACATTTACAATATAGTCAACATGGGTACATAGTTACCCACTTACGGTTTTATATTTATAGGAAAAAATGCGTCTGAAATACAATAAAATTAAAATGTGTATTTTTATATCATTCAAACGGGACCCACGGTCTGTCGGTGGGCTGCCGTTATAGGTACAGCTTTTGACAGAATATGTATTTCTATCGCCGCTATATGCCCCTCCCCATACAAGAAACGTTTTTTGTTGGCTTTTTTCAAAGCAAAGTTGACTTAATATTGTACGGAACCCTACGTATGTGAGCCCGACTCGCACTTGGCAGGTTTTTTTTAAATATTGTGTTTCTTTTATATTATGAATAGAATGTGGTTTATTTAAAAATTGCAACATAATGATTAAAAACTATAATGTGCTAGTTTTGATATGTCAGTTTACAAACTCTAAAATAATAATAATTATAATAATATAATGATTTTCTTAATTTAAATAATAATGTTATTTTCCCTCAATACTGCCTTCTTTCACAAGACTATATATCTACTTCATATTTATTTAATGTCTTAATTAGCCTTCAATTAAAATAACTATGCTATTAAATATAATTTTTATTTTATTTATATATTGATATATTTTTATTTCAGCTAACATAACCGGCTTCCCAGTTTCGAAAACAAACGCACAATTATTACACTTGAGGTCACTTTTAAAAGGTTTTATTTTTATATTTATAATAACTCAACTAACTTTTCAGACGAATGTTGCCGATTTAGAAATAAAATAACCTTTTAAATATTTCATAATATTATCATTATTTAGAATAATAACAGAAATAACTATAAACCCACCCTAATATTTGTCATTTCATGGCTCACAGTTTATTGTTGTTTTTTATGATGATTAAAACATTTTAATGCACACTAATAATATTCTTAATGGAAATTGAAGTGTATTTTAAATACTAAAACTCACTGTTTGCATTTATATAATTAATTTAGACGTTTTATTGATTAAATAATCAAATTATTTTCGTGATATTATATTGTTTCCAAATTAAAATTGGTTTCGTAGGGTTTTGTCCCCGTGATTTTTTAATGGGTTTATTTCGATATACAAAACTAACCTAAAATCTTTGTTGGAAACGCCTATTTGTATAAAATTTCGAGCTTGGGCCAAATTCTATACCGTGACTGTAGATCGTTTCGAATTATTTGCTTACAATTATGTGATTAAATGAATAAAAAAAAACTTCAGAAGATTATCCACCATTGAATACTATTGATGTGCTACAAACTAAATCGAAATACAAACAATATGTAGATAGTGCGGTGACTGTATCTGGCTGGGAACTGAGAACCTTGTTTGTAGTGAGCACATAGTTAGTATGCGGACAGCACAGTGGGTTGGTCCGTCCAAACTGGACGACATTGAAGATGAGAAACATTGAGGTTGGGAAATTCCGTATTGCACACTATGCTAATTGGTTTTATGGTGAACATTTTGATATGGTGAAAAATGCTATAGTATGAAATATTATTAACGCCTGGATTTTGTTAAACTGTATTTATTTAATGATCAAAAAGTACATAATATGAAGTACCTAAAGCTTATCAATGTACGAGTCTTTATAATTTATAATAAACTCAAGTTTTGTAACTGATATACAGGCGGAAGAACGACGGGACACCGAGCATATGTTTAGTAAGGGCTCCGGTTGCACCATTTTTTGTACCCTAAAAATCAATGGAATGAATGCTTGCAACATTTTTATACAATGCTCGCATAATGGCCGATAGAAAAGCAATCCAAATCCCTTAAACTAAGGTTACCTTGCACTGACCTAAATAATTATACCCTAAAAAGAAGAATACGCTATGAATACTGTAGTATATCCCCCATTTTCAGCCGACACTGACACATTTTGTGCTCCATTGTGAATTCATTGAGCACATCGCGTGCACCCGACTGTACTATTATACGTGTAGTGTTACTAGGGTTGTAATACATCAGGATTTATCCATTGCGATACTTTAAAAAATAGTAGGAGCTAATAATAATAGTTCATCCGAAAATAAGATCCTAAAATTGGTCTAACTTCAACATAGAAGAATCAGCAAGCATCCGGTTGAATAAGTAAAAAGTTTTTATGTATACAATAATATAAAACTGAAGAGTTTCTATATTTGAACGCGCTAATCTTAGGGCCTAACATTCTGATTTGAAAAGCCCGTTTATGAATTAAAAAGCTTACTTTCCCTTTAAGTAATATGAAATTAATTTTGATATATAGAAATCATACTACACATCCCACTTTAAATATAAAACATACTTCAGAAAATAATTATATTTTTATGTTATTAGTTGTGCAAGTCTGGCAACCCTAACGTAGCTCTATATTATGTGTCTAGTTATAGTGCACGCGTGTGTACCGTGCAGCGCGTTAACCGCGGCGCGAGTGAGCTGGGCGCAGTGTTGAGCGTCGGGCTTACTCAAATTTTTAATTGAGTGCGTCTTAATTTTGAGTACAATACGAACAGGCTCTGTATTGCCAACTCGCATTGCGATCTAATTCAGCCTGAACGAAATCGTTTTTGTTGTCAGTCAGAAATTCAGAATGTATGGCAAAAAGTGATATTTGACAATAAAATCTACAGAGTGGATACGACAATAAATGAAACCACGTAAAGAAATCATAAATACGAACAACTTTTACTATATGAGATTTGAAATCGCAAAAATACAACAGCTTTTTCATACAATTTAACTATCTTATTGTCGTACCTATCCAACCTGTGTATTAATACGTGAAGAGAAACTTTGTACTCCTTTTGTATATTGGGCGCACAGTAGAAAGCTCTGATCAATTCAATTTAGGTTAAGATGAATCACCATTCATGTAAATGGCCTCTAGAATAGTTAATTATATTTCGACGGACCGGTTGATCTCGTGAACGACAAGATTCGATATCCTTTCGATACTAATGACTAATGTTTACTGGCTTGGTACTTCCCTTTCATCACGATACATAGGTATCTTTTAATAAACTATTGTTTCAAATAAAAATAGCAAAAGGGAGTCAAATCTTCTACAGCAGTGGGGTTGAGGACCAATTCCTCTGTTTACCTCGCGAGTCCCTTGCGTCGGGTGCCTCGGAATGACTCCAAAGAGCCTGAATACCGGCATTGTTTCAGCCATACACAATTGAATACTTGGATTCAGATCCGCAGCCCAGCCTACTGCGGCACGATTAACACCAAAGGCTTTCCATTATAGCGCTTTGGGTTGCATAGGTGTAGGTTTAGTACAGCCCTACCGATCTACTGATTTACTGTGTAGAAACGGACTCCCCGCCTTATATGAAATCGAGTTTGTATATATGCAAAGTACAGGGAAAACTTCGCTTGTGCGATGTAAGATTGCATCAATTTTCCGTTAAATTTAATAAGTATTATACAGCTTTTTGTATTTTAAATGTATTTCTAAATAAGCGACTAATTAATCACATCGATTTTGAATTTTTTTGTTTGAAAATAAAGAAGTTGCGAATAAATACTTTTGCGGGCAAAGGAGGGCTGAATACAGGTCACTACGAGAGTGACAAGGACAGAGATAGTAACTGATAACGCGCTTGTGATAGTAACGCCATCCGGCGTCGAGACGTGTTACTAAGAATCTCGTTTTATATTAATAAATTATTTATCATTAAGATAACGAGATTTTAATGGACCGATAATACATTCAATTGACAAATATTTTAATTAATTAAAATGTTTTTTTTTTTATTGACATGTCACACTGCACACTACAGGTCTTTGGTTCGATTCCCACCCGGACATTTATTTGTTTGCATGTTCTGAGTCTGGGTTTAATTATGTAAATTAAATAATGTATTTACACACAAAAACGTCGTATATCTGGTTTCCATTTTACAGTGAGGGATATCCCAGGATATTTTTGTTTATTTAAGTAACATCAAAATAATAGAAAATTAAAGACACGTTACACAAAGTTATGGGTATAATAGAGCTTAGGAATGCCATGACGAAGAGTTTTGGCACGAATCCTGCAAAAAAAAAAAAAAAAATTTAGGTCCTGATAAGGCATTTGACAATGAGCTGATCTTTCTTCGTAAAATTATTATTGCAATCCATATGGAGACTTATAATTGGGGTGCGATTTTTTGTACTAGCTGTGCATGCGGTTGCACTCGTGTTTCCGCGTTATAATGTATCTATCCTGTATTAATAAATATATATCTAGCATTTAAGAATAGCCGTTCAGCTGTTACGGAGTTGCGTGGTATCAAACATACAAACTTTTATATTAGGACTAGTCCACTCGGTTTCACCCGCTTAATCCCGGTATAAATTGTAGCCTTTGTCTCTAGATCATGTTATCTGCAGGGTTGGTTCATTCTTGAATAGAATTTTTGCATTTATTGTAATATATAAGAACTGCTAAGCATTTGTCGTCGAGATCGAAGAGTTTGTGTTTGACCACCATCTCACTATGGTAAGGGATTATGTGACCTTACCATGTGACCTAGATACTTCAAGGTCAAGGTTAAACTGGAAGTTATTTCCTAACTAAGAATATTTGCCTGGTGCGTGAGCCGCCATCTAATGTGAGCTGACCCTTGCTTTGTATTCCCATTTGAATAGATCTGAATGTTTGCATTAATATACATGACTTTGACAAAACGCTTCAGGGCGGGCGCGAGGTTGGGGCGAAGGGGCGTAGTGGGGGCAAAGGCATGTTTGTTCTATTTCTTCATATTCCGCGCCCCGGGGGTACCGAGCTCAATTGTTTTTACAAGCATACGATTTATATTATAATTGATGTTTTCGGAGAATAAGGAAGTCGAAATGTCGTTTCGTTTGTTTGTTTAATTTTTGTGGGATTTATGTTTTTGTATTTTAACCAGAGTGTAAGGATGTCTCCCGGCTTTATTGTTGTCATTGAATGAGTTTAACAAAACATTTATTTATTTTGGCGGTAAATTGCTATCCAAAATAGGTTGAAGAAGCCACATGATGTTTATTTTCTCGTCTTCGGAACATAATAACAATGATTTTTTTTATTTTTTTTACTGTTTATAAGCCTGTGTTTGACCACAATCTCACCATGGTAAGTGATGATGTGGCCGATGGTGGTAAGCACACAAAGCCTAGAAGATATTTTAGGAACTGGTATGATGAACAACCATAATGGACTATAGGCGAATATTTTTTAGGGTTACGTACGTAGAGGGTCTGAACAAAACCCTTGTGGCAACTTTTAAGGAAACAATCTTATTTTTCATTTCATAATTTTGTAATGTTGAGTCTGACTTGCACTTGGTAGAGATTTTTTATTACAATTCGGTACAACCCCTGTGCGATACTTCTATTAGCAATTGGTGCTTTTCAAATTAATTATACATTTCTATTATTAGTACAAAATAATACGGACCAGTTGGCGCGGTTGGTTAAGATTCTGGTTCCACATATCGCGCCGCAGGTTGTGGGTTCGATTCCCACGCAGGCCATGCATTTGTGTGCATGAACATGTCTGTATGTCCTGAGTCTGGGTGTAATTATGTATATTAATTATGTATTTACAAACAAAAAGTAGTATATGTATTATATAAGTTCTGCTTAGTTTGGGATCAGATGACCGTGTGTGAGGAAAGTCCCGGGATATTTAATTAAGTATATCATGGCCATTATCTTCGAGGTGACAGCAGTGCAGAGTTTGTTTTTATTATGCGTCGATTAGGTAAGCAAGCATACAGTCCGCCTGATGGTAAGCTGTTACCGTAGCCGAGACATCACTCACGCTTTACCCTTCCAACGAGCTGTGGCAACCTTACTCACGCGCAGGAACACAACATAAAGATATTTGGCTGCGGTATTCTGTAAGGTGGAGGTACTTCCCCAGTCAAGCTGCTCTTTGAGCGAATAAATTTCAATAAATGCTACGCTCTACCTCCCTAACTACGCTCTACATCTCTCATAGACAGATGTACCTTTAATACCAATTATACATTCTTTGAAAACATACTAATTTCTCTTTTATAATTATTCCAGTGACAGCGCTCCGCGAGCACTGGGACGAGGCGAACGCCCGCGTGCTGCAGCGCAAGGCGCAGCTGGACGCGATGGTGGGCGACTCGCAGCGGTACGAGGCGCGGCGGCGCGACGCGGACGCGTGGCTCGCCCGCATGGAGACGCGCCTGGCCGCCATGCCCGCCCCCGGCCACACCGCCGACGTGCTGGAGATGCAGCTTAGAGAACAAAAGGTAACTTATAAAAATGCACTACGTCATCAGCTAGTTAGAGGCCTCCTAGCCGGCTTGAAAACTAACAGTAGGTTGACCTCTACCCTATCTTCACCGATGGCAGGCGTGGTGGAGTATTTGCCCATTCCCTTTAACCCTCATTTGACCCTGTGCTCAGCAGTGAGACACGTCATCAGCCTGTTTTTTTTTACAACAATTTTGGCAAACATGCATACGGCCTGATGGTAAGCAATTACCGTACCCTATAATCGATTCCCTGGAGGTATCACTCACGCGTTGCCAACTCCCTCTTCACACCCTTCTTGAAAGCATGGGGTTCTTCAAAAAGGGTGTGAAGAGATTTCTGTAGGGTCGGCAACGCGCGATTGAGATCCCTGGTGTTGTACGTCCATAGGCAACGGTAACCGCTTACCATCAGGCGGGCCTTATGGTTGTTTGCTATGAAGGTAGTATAAAAAAAGGAATCCTCCTTTCAAGAAGAGTTGAGAAGACTCGCTTTCTCATTTTTTACCGTTGGTCCCGGGTACACTGCCTCTTGGATCCTTGGCAACCTTACTCACCGCAGGAACACAATACTAAATACCTTTTCTAAAAAAACTCTCCTGTTTAATTCTAAGTACCTACCATAGAGATTACATTGAGCTATTCTAACACAGATTGAGAGAGCCGTCAATAGCAAAAAAACCAAGGGTTCCGTGTAATATTATTGTGTAATATAAAAAGCGGTTGTTGAGTAGGGCCTATTATAAAGTGTCTCATTATATTGACGACAAGGATGTATGGAAGTAGCTTCTCTCTGCACCTGCTTCACTTAGCAGCTAGTTCAAGGTCCATTTTAATTCTAAGTATGCTATTATTATTATAAGTTATCTTTTTTTTTTATTTTTTGTTTAATTTACAGATTATTACTTATAGTAATTAATTCAATTTAATGTTTTTCATTTATTTCTAAATTCTTCAATAGATTATGTCTGTCTCCTTAATTGTTATATTTTCTATACATATACCTAAATGATATTTAGTATAAACTTGTCAATAGTCACAGTGATAACAAATTGCGTGTTTAGTAGTTTCCTTTTAGCTTATTTTTTTATTTCTAAGCCAGACTTAAGTAAGTCATGCTCACTTTAAGGCCTTTGCTTGCGGCGGCGTCGTGTGACGGGTCGCTCACTTCCCTCCAATATGGCGAGGAGGGCGATGGCTGCCACACGCGTCATACTTGTGAACAGGTGCTGCTTGTGGGGGTTGGTCTGCTTAAGTTTGCCATTTATTTATTTACTTATTAAATATAGATTCAGTCTACTTTGTAGTTTTGCGGCCGCGCCGGGGCACGCAATTGTTGTCAGTGCGATTAGAATGTAAATATTATGTAATGAATCTAAGCTTGTTTTGAAAAGAGTAATTGCTGAGTTTATTGCCGGCTCTTCTCAGCAAATGCAACCTTCCGAACCGGTATTAGAGTATTAGAGTCAGACTTTTCATAAGTGCCTGCGAAGGTCTATTTGAATAAATGATTTTGAATTTTGAATTTTGAATTTTGAATATTAACTAACTCTGCTATGAAAAAAAATACGCCAGAAATATTGAATGAAAGGTAAATTGCGGTTTACGATTTATGACGTAATAAAAAAAAAACTACCTACTAGATTACCTACTAGACCACTTTTCGAAACCAATTTTCGGTGGAAGTTTGCATGGTAATGTACATCATATATTTTTTTTTAGTTTTATCATTCTCTTATTTTAGAAGTTACAGGGGCGGGACACACATTTTACCACTTTGGTGTGTGTGTGTCTCTCGCGCTAATTATTCAGTTTAGAAAAAAATGATATTAGGAACCTCAATATCATTTTTGACGACTTATCTATAGATGGGATTGATGAAAAAAATTTTTTTGAGTTTCAGTTCTAAGTATGGGGAACACCCAAAATTTATTGTTTTTTTTTCTATTTTTGTGTGAAAATCTTAATGCGGTTCACAGAATACATCTACTTACCAAGTTTCAACAGTATAGTTCTTATAGATTTGGAAAAAAGTGGCTGTGACATACGGACGGACAGACAGACAGACATAACGAATCCATAAGGGTTCCGTTTTTTGCCATTTGGCTACGGAACCCTAAAAACAACAATGAACCTTTTCAACGCTCAAATAAAGTTCCAACTGTATTGACACAGCATATAAATCGTTTATCCTGAATGACTAAGTCATTAAAGTAGAGTAGAACTGCTAAGAGCCTCACACCCTGAGAGTTGGATGGAACCGAAAAGTTTTATCTCGTAAGTTTCCATTCTGAAAGGATTCGTGAACTTATCAAGGGAAAACTTCACACGTATTGTGCGCGAAAATAAACTTTATCATACGGATTATTTAGGATATTTTTCAACGGTAGTTAAGCTTTATTTGAGAATAGTATATTTTTTTACTCTCGCATCAACGTTTCCCGTCACTAAAGGACTATTAAGAGTTTTGACAGATCGAGACAAGGTGGTTTCCCGCGTGTATGGTTTTTTTTTATTATGAATTTTAATATTATATTTAGGGCTTGTTTGATGTAAATAAGCTCTATCAGTACCTAACTGATAATCACGTGAAGTGACCTATGATAATCAAAGAGGCCTTATTTTTTAAGAAGACTAGCAAAAAACCTCTGGCACACCACACCATAGATAGGAGCACATCATTATACCTAGAAATTGAACAAAAGACCTTGCTCTGAGCTATATTTTACCGCTACGCTACGGAAGCGATAAAATAGATAAAGTACACCAGCTTTAATTAAACCACAACGTGAAATTGACCCCCAACAAAATTCTTCCTAATTCCAGACTGGAGGGGTTGATAACTGATAAAATTGCTCGCAACTTGAAGTTATGGCGCAGCCGTTTCAAATAGTGATGTGTCTTGTTTGAACTCAATTAGTGTACTCGAGTAGGTTCAACTCAATTTCATGGAGTAAAAACTTTGCTAATGAGAACAGAATAAGAACGATTTATTCATAGTATAATAATCAATTCTAAGAAAAAAGAAAAAACAAAACCAGTACCTCTACCATTAGTTGGAAACGTAATGGATAGTCGCTAGCGACTACGTAAAACATTTTGTATGAAATACTTCCACAAGTGTCCACTAGAGGCGATGCTCATCATATAAATTGTTCCCGTAGTCGCTATGTAGTATCGATTACGTTGCCGAAGCAAGCTCATGGTAGAGGTACTGATAAATATAAATAAAAATATTCCGTGATATTTATTATCATTGAGACTACTACGCTATACACCATGACTTTTTATTCGTCTTAGAAACGCAGCCCACTTAATGTACCTAATGAAAAGGTATTAATCATTCATAAAAAAAAAGTTTTTGATCACATGTATAATTAAAAAAAAAAAACATTGGAATTATGAAAAATCGATTTAATAATTAAAGTTTACGTATAAAATGGTAGAAAATACCAACCCAGAGCACGAGTCGAGTAGACTGCGCTCGTAACAGGGTGTTTAAAACTACGTTATGCGTCATAATAAATAATATTTGCTATTTTTAAAATTATTATACAATTGATAAAAAAGAGAAATTTAAATTATTAATACCTATACCTGTCATAGAGTAAATAATATACTAACCTATTCATTGGGTCCATTATGTATGCTGCGTTTCTTAGACGAATAAAAACGTCACGGAGTCTATAAATTTTGCTGGTTGACTAATTAAACTCTATTTAAATATTGTTAAAATTTTATGTAAATAACGTCGTCTCTTCGTTGGAATGGCGAACTAAACGTGTTCCATAAAAACATGTAACATTTGAATACAACCATTTGAAACAAAAAACTAACGTTATGTACTATATAGATAAGACACTAAAAATTTTTATCGAGTACCCCAGTCCCAACACTAGTGCCAACTAAAGCCAGTACACACGGGCCATGCTATAAATCCAACTTAATTGGGGCCCGAGCCATTCCGCGCGCCTCTCTATGTATGTATGTAGCTACACTCTAGCCTTCCCGAGTGGTTTTTGGCATGTAAAACTACAGTTGAGTGGTGTAAATATGCCGTTTTACATTTACATCCCGCCGCCATTAATGCTGTATAAGGGAAAACTGTTACTGATAAAAATTTTGAAGATTTTGAAGTATGTTTTGGTATGCTAAGGAGCTGATTTATCATCAATAGTTAATTTTAAGGCCTAAGGGGACAACAAGGGGGACTAGGCTATTACCAGTGCAGATTGACATTTAATTACACTTTTTTTTATACGACTTAGTCGGTAAACAAGTATACGGCCCGCCTGATGGTCAGCGGTTACCGTAACCATATGGACGCTTGCAACACACGAAGCATCGCTGACGCGTTACCGACCTTTCCCCCCTCCCCAATGAGCTCTGGCGACCTTACTCACGCGAACACAACTTTACACAACATAAAGTTATTTGGCTGCGGTATTCTGTAAGGTGGAGGTACACTTGTCTATGAATTTGATTCGTCGAGCATAGGTGCCGTTTTTTGCGATTATTATCATTTCTTGTAGACAAACTTCTTTTCCTTTTTTCAGTCGTTCCATGCAGAAGTGCACCAGTACAAACACCAGATTGAACTCTTCGGTCAGCTCACCCAGCGCCTTATAGCTGTCTACCGAAACGACGACACCTCGCGCATCAAGCGGTCCACAGAGGCCATCAACCATAGATACAATGAGCTTAATAACAGGTGAGCATAAAGCGTATATTTGGTTGGGAGTTGGGCTAAGATTTGTTTGGGTATAGTTTGAATATTTCTCATTTTCACATTCACATCTCACTAGCTCTATATAACTTCAGAGTAAATAAATACTACATACAAATATAACTAAGCATATTTTAGGTCCTAGTAACGCCATCTGTGTGAGGGTTGAAGAAGCTGGAAGGATAATGATTAGTAGCGTCATCTATGTTGTGTAAAGGAAACTATTTTGAAAGAGACGCAATTTATGATTATTGAAACTAAATAAACTCTAAAATGCGCCATCTATGTTGTACAGCTGGAACTATATTGGTAGAAAGTGAACAGAGTATCTATCGATGGTTGTTGAGCGCACAATTTGAATAATGCGATGAAATAAAATACTGTACTGAAATTGATGGATGCTTTTAAAAACGAATTATTTCCGAACTAAATAAGTCTAATATTTATTTCTCAGTATTGTCGCTCGTGGCAAAGCGCTGCACTCAGCGGTTTCATCGCTGCAGAATTTCGATCGCTCTCTGGAGAAGTTCGTCGCATGGCTGAGCGAAGCGGAGTCCTTGCTGGAGGCTGCTGAACGCGATCCTCATCTGCTCAAGGTATGTGGAATTTTATGTTTAAGTCTTGAACAGAAATATGTATGATGAAAAAAAATGCATTATGTTTATAAAATATACGTATGATACCTACTGTATTTAAAAAGTCACAAAACAACTACTAAGAGTGTTATTTTGTTGGGCCATACCTTTTTATTTACTATGTAGGTACTGAATATTGGATTCTACAAATAAATACCATCATTGTAATCAATGATGTTCCTCGAAAATAAAAATGTTTGGCATATGAATAACCACCCTTTCGAAAATACATTCCTTAGTTCCGTTAGGTACAAATAGATGGCGTGGAAACATTGTGAATAGGTATCAGTTTTTGACGTTAGAGGGCGTTTAAAAGATTGCAGAACTAGCGCCATCATTGGTAATATTGATGGACTAACTTTAGGCAATATGACTTTAGGGTGGAGGTACCAGGTTATAAGGGTTGGAGTTTGGTTCTGCTACTTAGTATTTCTACAATGTCTAGATGTCGCTAGTAGTATCTGGATAGGAACCAACAAGAGCGTATAGTTTGATTCCTACACACAGCCTACACAATTACATAAAGGTAAGTAGGTACTTATTTAAAAAAGTAAATATTTAAACTTTTACATTAAATACAATAAAGCTGAAGATTTTTTTTATTTGTTTGATTGTTTTAAAGCGCTCATCTCTGGAACTGCCGTCGAAATAGAAATTTTCTTTTGTTTTAACCGCTATCTAAAGGATTTAATGGCATGATGATTACAATCCATGGATTCTGCATGTGCTTACCTAATTAATAATTAGTAATTCCTGTATAACCCGCCGCGCGCCTTATATGGACCGTTTGTGTCCAAATGCCACTGTGACGTATAAGACACAAGGTTTAATATTAACTGTCATTTAGTTACTGTTCCATATAAATTTTAACTCTAGCAGGTCTTTCTTGTCTGGTCGTGCGCGCGACAAGAGAACTTATTTTACTGTAAAAATCTTTACAAGTAGAACAGGGTTATCGTAAACAAACGCTTTAAATGTAACGCGTTTACCTCAAAACCGCCAGAATGTACCGCATACAAGTTGCGTAAACTTTCACCTAAGTTCCCGGAAAGTTTCGGGAATTTTCGGGTTTAGCGGTTGTTTTAAAATTATGAGGCGGCTGTTTGGGAACGAGTTGTGAAAGATTTTAATTATCGGGTAAGAAAGCCGTTGTGACTCAGCGGTAAAGAACACAATTGGAATTATGAGGGTGCGGGTTCGAATCAATGGCCTATCTAATATGATAGGTTAATTTTGATAATGCTGGCGATTTGTATGTTTACACGAATCATTTAGAGCATTTTTCCGATAAAATCTTATAATTTATACGAGCTAGAAAAAATGCCACAAAATGGCAGTTTTCGACAAATTATATATTCTAACTAGCTTCTGCTCGCGGCTTCGCCCGCGTGGCCTACAGGAAACAAATGACATATTTTTCTACAACAATAAAACAAAACAAAACAACTTCATCCCGCTTCGAGAAACGAAAAACGCTGAGACACGTATACATTAATTTTCAATCTTCAGCCTAAACACAAAATTTGAAGATCATAACTTAGAAACTGACGGACTTTCATACAAACTTTCATCCCCTATTTTACCCCCTTATGGGTGGAATTTCGAAAAACCCTTTCTTACTCTTCACAAAGAATATACCCTCTAAATGTCATGTCTCTAAGACTAGTGGTTTAGGCTGTGCGTTGATATATCAATCAGCCAGTCAGGACTTTGAATTTTATATATATAGATAGTGTTTGATTAAGAAAACTGCCATGTTATTGCTGAAAGCGTAAAAAGGGTGTTACAAGCGTCCATATGGCTGCGGTAACCGCTTACCTACCACCAGACGGGCTGTACGATTGTTGTTCGATTTCGTCGTATAAAAAAAAGCTCTCGACTAAACCCTTGAACCGATCGCGTTGAATTTTTACATAGGCTTCTTTTTTATCCCGGGAAACCTAAAGCGGGTGAAATTCCGGGGGCCAGCTAGTATTAGCATACAATTATATCAGTTATCTGGTTCCCATCTGCTTCTACTTATTTTGGGATCAGCTAACCTTGTGTGAAGAACGTCCCAGTATATTTATTTATTTTAATTAAAATATCTTAGGTGTATAAACCTTGATATATCATCTTATTATTCAGTAAGATTCTGTAACATTTAATAAGCTGAAATGAACGATACAATATTTTATGAAACGCCATATTTTTGCTTCAAGATGGTTGTTTTAATATCAAAATGGACGTCTATCATGAGGAGATGGTGAGGTGTATTACAAATTTAATATCACGAATTCAGGAGGCACCTTATTTATGATATAAAACGAACTCTCGCTACGGACAAATAGATTGGACGTAACTTTTACGTTCTAATATTTCATCTGTCTGTTGATCTGTGAAAACGTCTGACTACCGAACCAAATTCAATGCAAATTCGCAGTGGGATATCTTGAATTTCGGAGATAGACTTGTTTTGGGAAATGGGTGGGACGATAGCTAACAATACATATTAAGAAATTTGGTATCTGCAGTAAAGATCTCATTTGGGTCATCAAAATCTTTTTTAAATAAAATTCTTATCAGAATGAACCCAGACAAAATACATTAAAGTTATCGCGGAGAACTAGCTTTTCTTTGATATTGCTATAAATTCATAATTCCCCATTAAAGTAATCCAACTTTATCGCGTTCATCGCGGGGCGTGGGGCGAACAAGGGCAGGGATGTTAACATATTAAAGGTTATGTAAAAGTTTTAAATTGGTCCGGTTAAAGTTTGTAATACGTGCGGTTTGTACTGGCTAAAGTACCCTTTGGAACTATTATATTTTATCTACACATATAGCATAAAAATAAAAACGTTTACAAAATGTGTTTGCACACAAATAATACATTATTGTAACAATTTTACTATTTTTAATCTTTTTTTTATTTTTGTTTTTTTTTTGTATTTTTCGGTTTAGGTAAATCGTTTTTATTTCGTCATAAACTCATACCAGCCAATTTTCTCCTTTTAGCCAATTCAAAAAAGGTAAACCAATACCAAAAACTAACTGAAGGAATGCGGAAACTACGTGAGGATGGAATGTTGAAAATTAACCCGGGTTTTACCGCATTTCCGGGTGTAGCGAACCGGATAAAAGTAAGAATATCTGTGTAACAGAACGGTCTAGTAGCCTAGAAATTGTTGTGTTTTTAATAAATCTTACATTTCCTTCCATGAAAGCCGAGACCAGCAACGTATTATCCTAATATTAAATTTCTCATGGATACTTAAAAGATGGTAGCATAATTAATCAATATCTACCGAAGATAATATAGTAAATAAGAATAATTTCAATATAAAGTGCCCTTCACACAAGCGTGCTGGTGTCGCGCGTGTATCAAATAGCCGACGTTCATACATTATGCGCATATTACCGGAACGGATGCGGCGCGCCTCGTGTCAAATATTAATATTGACGGCGGCGGGCGAGCAGGCGGGTCCTCGACGCACCTGCGATTGCATATTATTAGGTACGCTACGTTAAACTTTATTGTTTGTGTTTTTATTATATACTTCGATTTTAATATCGATGTTGAAGACTATTGAGAAAGGTAATCCATGCATTTAAGTTGACACAAATCTCTAGATGTATTTGTATGCTATGAATAAACTCATCAATTAAAAACAATAATAAATTTCTCCATTAATATTTTAGGTACTATTTTCAACAATACTTCCAAGTCTCTTATCCGAACAAGTCAGCATAAGCACGTAAAACCGTACATGTGTTTGTGACAAACTTCCCGACACTCCCAACTTTATCTGTGAACTTGATCAACTATACAAAAATACATGCGGCTCTTTTGTTATGGTGAATCGTTTCGGAAGTTGGAGAATCGCTTATGTCTCGTTAGCTTGTATGGGGGCACCCTAAATGTAAAATATTTATTGGCAATCATAGTTTTAAACCGTTTTTGTATGGTGATATAGTCTAACATGGAATTCTTATATTTATGACATCGTTTGAAGTACTTTTCGCAATAAAGTATAATTTTTGAGAAAAAAAATATCAGCTTCGCACTGCATATTTTTAACGTAGGTATATTACCTAATAGTTAAGTAAATATTAAATTATATAAAACTGTTGCAATCAAAATCAATAAAATAACAAATAACAATAAAACTCACGTGCATAACAATATATTATTATCTAAACAATCATAATAAACTCTCCCAGTATGCAATTTACTTATAGCAACTACGCACAATGTATTCACGCCGCTTTGCGAAGAGTCGGAGGCAGAGACGCTGAAGAAAACTATTTCCTGTACATAGTAGCTTCGGAAATGGATGTTACAGCTGACAATTAAAGTGAAATGGGTAAAATAATTACTTCCATTATTTCTATAGTGTACTGTGTTGTCCAGTCGCTCTAGATTACAGCATATAAGTTAATATTCATTTTAGGAAAGTTAATGCGTAATAAGATATAAATAATAGTAACCAAATGAAAGCGACATTACATCAAGTTAAAAATTTTTTTCGTATCTGACTTTATGCAATGTATCTGAACAATGATGAACCAACCAATGTTGGGATAGTACGTGAAACTGAGGAATTATTAGGTATTATTCCATGGCTTGATTGAGCAAGGATTCTGTTACCATCATTTAATCTCACGCAAAATTGATTCCATTATTAACAATAAAATTACCCATAGGCGAAAAAAGAACAATGATAATTTTAAAAAGCAAAATTGTTGGACAATTTCACCCTGAGTAGCCATCGGGAACAATGAATGGAAACTTCCACTCCACCGGTCTGAAAGAAAGCGCTGATAATAACAGCACCCTCGTCATCGGAATTAATGTCACTCTTGCATTATCACTGTCATAAATAGCCGCCATTTTGGACTTTCTTTAAAACAATCAAGATTTTTCTAATTTGAGTGTGACATTTCGCGACTTTTAAAAACACCATAATATTTGGTCGTATCCACGCTTCCTTTTCCACTTGCGACTAAATGATTTAAATTAATTCACACCGGATCTCGTAGATCCGTCAAAGTTATTTCCGTCCTCAAATAATTCTATATTAAAGTACAAAGTGACAGTTTGCAAATTCTCACGCCATAACCCGTGAAGTTGGAGTTGAGCCGTTATTATGACAACACCTGCGCCCGGCGGCTCCACAGAATTAAACCTTGGTTAGAACTTCCCTTGGATCGTTAAACTATCCTTAGGTTGTAGTTTAGTGTCTTAACTTAACTTGTAGGTAGCGTGTATAGTGATTTTGGAAATTTATTCAGTATCGATGCACCAACTATCGAGTCATGTTTAATTCCGCTGTCAACCCAAAATCCAACTACGTACTGTCCCAACACTATTTCAGAACGGCTGATGGACATTTCATCGTTCGGATACATACCACAGAGTAATTATAGCCTTTAGGATTAAGGTTTTTACTTGATACAATTTTGATTTCTTTCATTTCGTCTATTTCGAATAATGGTGCCTTTTCTTTCATGGTGACTGTATTTTTCCAAATACTGTGATCTAGAACATTACAATGAGATAATAACAGACATGTAGACTCTGTTGTTTATATACTAAACTAATTTAATCTAACTATATCTCCTTCTAACAAAGAACATAAGAAAAAGATCCTGTCAAAATCTAATTGCTTGTTTTCAATGTAATTTTATCTGTCATCACAATTCGTAAACTCGTTAATGAAAATGGCATAGACAAATCTGCTATCCTCAATTTTCTATCCTTTTTTAATGTTGGTAAGATAGAGATGGCATGTGATTAAAATTAGTGTAGTACTATATGCAACAGTATTAGCACCATCATCAGATATGGTATTTATTTCACAATTTTCACTTTGATTTCATCATGAACCTTTTCCAAAGCTACAACGTATGGCAACCCGTTTTCATTTGCATCTCTGGCTCCAAATATTCGCAAGCCGGCGTGAGTACTTTGTGATTTTATTAAACAAACTAACAGACAAACAAACTGCATGCTACTGAATCTATTGTGATTTATATTACTATGCAGGTTTTAGTCTGTTTATGAAATTGTTATCTAGTATTAAGATTAGGATGAAATTAAGTACATTGTTATCTTTAGTCAAGTTGATTTAGATGTAAATCTAGTCAAATTAATGGAGATTAATAAGAGGAACAAAAAACCCGACTGGGTAAAATAAAAATTACTTGAAGAGAGAAAAAACAAGCTCTGTTATCTATAGAATTTTGAATATAACTTGAATTGTATAAGGTATTGCAAGCGGGGACAAACCAATAACCTACAATGTATGGTAGTGGTCTTGACAAGAAATTATATTGAAATATCTACAACAAATGTCCTCCTTCCGGGTCAGTCGGGTAAAAATACCATCAGATTTATTCATTATAATTACTTAGAATATTTTTACCATATGTTCTAAACTAGCCTCATGTAGAGCATTATTTATGTATGATTAAAATGATTTTTATGAGATCAAGATAACTTGGAATGGAGCAATCTCTACTAATCAATGTCAGTACCACCACATTCCAAGAATATCGCATTTCCATTGTAATTTATAATATCTTATTATTAAGATGAAGATGAATTAAGATGATTAATAGAAGATGAAGACCATATATTTTGTCATTTTGGAGTAACAAAGGGCCAATATGGTGTAGGTTTTCTCATCAAAAAGTACCTAAAAGAAAATATTGAGAGTTTTATTGCAATTAATGAACGAATTTGCATCCTAAATATGAAATTTGACAATACAAACCTCTCTATCATCCAAGTACATGCACCTACCATAGACGCAAGTGAGTTGGAAATAAAAGAATTTTACGATAAAATTCACATGTCTCTTATGCATTGTTATAAAAATCTTATAATTTTGGGTGACTTCAATGCCCGAGTAGGCCAAAAGTTGAATGACGAAGATAGAATACTGGGAACTTCTTGCTACGGAAAAAGAGACAAAAGAGGTGAATCTCTACTTCAGTTCTGTTGGGAAAATAACCTGTTCGTAATAAATAGTTTATTTAAAAAAAACACCAAGAACTTATGGACATGGCTGTCACCTAAGAAAAACAAAAGCCAAATAGACTACATATTATCGAATATCAAAGAAAAAGTTACAAATATTGAAATACTAAACCAATTTTCATTCAACAGTGACCACAGGCTTGTAAGAAGTACCTTCTTACTAACAACAACAAAAAAATCAAGAGTCAAATACAAAAACAGCAATTATACATTGAAAACAGTAGAAGGTCAAGAGCAGTTTAGAGACGTTTTGAAGACATATACCGCAAATATAAAACTGGAAGAAAACGATGACGTAGAGACATACTATAGAAAAATCAAACAAGCGATCGACGAAAGCTTACAATCTGTACAAAATAATAATACAACGAAGAAACGAAAATTCACTATTTCAGACAGTACAAAAAGCCTTATAAGTAGAAGGAACGAACTCACAAATATAAAACATTTAACAATAGAAGAAAAGAAAGAGAAATGTCGCTTATATAAAATTATTCACAAACTTATTAAAAAAGAACACCAAGAGCATAGAATAAAAATAATCGAGACGCACCTAAATAAGACAGGAAGTATGAAAAAAGCATCGAAAGAACTAACAATCACTAAGAAATGGATTCCATGCCTAAATGCAAACTCTACTACCAACAGGAATACTTTTTCTAGGTCGGAAATAATAAGGACAGCCACGAATTTTTATAAAAATCTCTATGCCTCACAAACATCGTCAAGAGAAGAAGATCTGACACAAATGCGAAATAGTACCACTTTACCAAGATTTTCTGCTCAAGATATTTATACCAAAATAAAATCCTTGAAGAAAGATAAAAGTAGCGGACCTGATGGCATATCAAACGAGGCTATTATGGCAGGAGACTTACTATTATTACCACCGTTAACTATCTTATTTAATAAAATATTAGAAGACAAGACAATTCCTAGAGAATGGGCGGAATCAGATATAGTTCTTTTGTATAAGAAAGGAAACTCTTCAGACATAGGTAACTATCGACCAATTAGCTTACAGTCAAATTTGTATAAGCTATTCGCCTCATGTGTAGAAGAACGCCTTGCACAATACACGGAAAATCATCAACCGGTAGAGCAGGCAGGCTTTAGAAAAAACTTTTCAACCATAGACCACATCCACACTCTAGAATTAATAGTTGAGAAATACGAAGAAATGAAACGCCCACTCTACCTAGCGTTCATTGATTACGCAAAGGCGTTCGACTCAATTTATCATTACAGCATGTGGAAAGCTCTAGGAGAATGCGATGTACCGTCAGAAACTATAGAACTTCTAAAAGACATATATAAGAAAAGTATTAGTAGAGTAAAATTAGATAAAAGGGGATCCGAAATAAAAATATGCAGAGGCGTTCGACAAGGGGACCCCTTATCACCAAGAATTTTTATCGCTGTTTTGCAAAATATAATGAAAACTCTAAAATGGGAACGCAAAGGTATAAAAATCCACGATAAATTTCTAAGTAATCTCAGATTTGCCGATGACATCGTACTCTTCTCAGAATATGCACCACAGCTAGAAACCATGGTGAATGAATTAAATGCAGTCAGCAATGATATCGGTTTGCAATTAAACATAACAAAAACTAAAGTTATGACTAACAGCGTAAAAATCCCTATATGTATAGAAAAAAATAATGCTCTACTAGAATATGTTCAAGAGTACACATATCTAGGCAAACAAATATCGTTCAAAAAATCCAGACAGCGAGATGAATTAACGAGACGTGTAAATCTCACCTGGAACAAATTTTGGAGCTACAAAGAAGTTTTAAAGTCCAACCTTCCTGTCAGCTTAAAGAAAAAAGTTTTAGATTCGTGTATCTTACCATGTCTCTCGTATGCATCACAAACATGGATATACAATAAATACACAAAGAATAAAATACAAACAACTCAAAGAGCCATGGAGCGTAGTATACTCAAATTAAAATTAAAAGACCGAAGGAAAAATAAAGACATAAGGGAGACAACTAAATTAATTGACGCTCTAGAACACTGCAAAAAACTGAAGTTGAAATGGGCAGGCCATATTGCACGCATGAGTGATGATAAATGGGCAAAAAAGGTAACAACTTGGAAGGGCCCATCAGGCAAGAGAACAAGAGGCAGACCAGCAGACAGATGGCTCGACGAGATACTAAGAGCTACAGGACGAGACTGGATGGAATTGGCGAAAGATAGAACCGTGTGGAGAAAATTGGAGGA
Source organism: Polyploca ridens (assembly GCA_951394255.1). Lineage (NCBI taxonomy): Eukaryota > Metazoa > Arthropoda > Insecta > Lepidoptera > Drepanidae > Polyploca > Polyploca ridens. The sequence goes on along the minus strand of OX596264.1, from coordinate 13,715,724 downwards.
GGCCTTTACTCGTTGAGAGGTCCTTATTAACTTTTAATTACAAAAAAAAAAAAAAACATATATATAATAAATTAATTTTGAATAAAGTATTAAAAAAAAAAAAAAAACCTGCATGTTAGTATTAAAAAGAACTTGTAATTAAAACTACATTAAGTAAATTTATAAAAGTAGCATCTTAGAAAAACTATTTGTTGTTATTATTAAGGAATAAAGAAGGCTTTATTATTATTATTATTATTATTATTATTTATTATTAAGAAAAAAAATGCTAAGGAACACAAGACAGCTTCTGGCAGCAGCAGTATCACTTGCTGGTGCAAGTATCAGCATCAGATTGTTGTGATCTACTCAGAGCTTTATCACGAAGGCCATTAGACTGATATCTATTTCCAGAAGAATATTAAACTCTTCAGAGAATGTTACCAGACTACTCTTAGATAATGAAGTCTACTCAGGAAAAATACAATACGTCTCTTAGAGATACATGTTGTGAAGGTATGAGCCAAAGCAAACGCAAAGGAGAAATATATTGATATAGAAAATTGATGTCACAATGTGCTAATGACAGAATGATTAGCGTTAACATTGACAGAAGGAGAAAGAAATTCTGTATTCATGTCTTGACATTGTATTTTAAATAAGTTCTTTATTAAAAAAATCATTTTTATACAAGCTGTTTTTGGGTGACTGTTCTTTTTGTTGACTGTATTTGCATTGTCATCCAACATACTAACGTATACCAAATATCAAGTCAATCCGACCTCTGGAAGTGGGTGAAAGACCTGCAAGATTCCACCCGAACAAACATACATACATACATTGCAAGTTAAATAAAAGCTTGTAAAATCAGTATTCTTTGTAGGTGTCGAATTTTATTTTGCAATAAAAAAGTAATAAGCGACAAGATAAGAGCACATAATAGAATATCATGAGGAACCGGGAAGAAAAGACGTATCTGCCAATTTCTTTGATTCAAATGAGGATGGGCGTTTCTCTACAACGGTAGCCAGAATGCTTCTGCGAGAGGTGAAGTGTTAACTCATTATAAGAACATTTATGACTTGAGTGTAAGACTGATTCTAGTTGTCATAATTTTGTAAAAATAATTAAATCTTCTTTGTATGTATGTAGACTGATTAAAACCTGACACTATTTGATATATCTTTGTTTTTATATGTGTTAGTTTTTAATATACAGGTTGTTGTTTTGGTCAGCGACGAGCGACTCAGGGTCGATAATACAAATGATACTGGTGCAAAAAAATATATAAAAAAAATACTTTTTTTTTTAATTATAAAAATAAAAAAATTTTTTTTTTTGAAAATCATGTAATAAGCTAAAGTGTAGACATAATACTCAACGGGAGTACGAGGGAGTGAAGGGGTGGGGCGATGGCGGCTTGCGCCTAGCTCTAGTCTGTGCACGTGCCTAGTAACCATATTTACAGTATTTACTGGAATTAAGTCCATTTTTGGGGAATATATATTTTGTACGCACGGCTACAGATCAAGCTATACATTTCCAATATAAGCTGACCTCTCATTGCAGGAAAATCCTATACAATGCGAGATCAGCTTATACTGGAAATGTATAGCTTGATGTGTTGCCGTGTGTACTACCGCTCCTGGGTCGCTTGTCGCCGACCAAAACAACAGCCTGTATATGAGAAAATGCATGTCAATTTCATTTTTTTCTTTTAAATAACCCCGTTTTCAACAATATACAGGATGTTACGCAACTTAGTGAAAATATATACAATTTCCTGTTTCAAAGACGAACCACATTAAAAAGTCATTAGTGGCGCAAAATGCATCTATTGTTGCAACAGCGATAGCTCTTTGTTTCCAAAGTGGCGCTCGTTACCATGGCAACTAGTTACAGCTTTATGGTCTTCATTAACCACGCCCGACCACAGCATGCCACAACCCTGTAACTACTCTTTAATGGATAACATGGTGGTAACTTAGTTGGCCAATTTATAAATTAAAGTTCCTAATACTATCGTCTCTCTTCCGGGGTCTGTGTTTCCCGATACCTTTAATCTAGTTCTATTCAAGGCCAGAGTGAATAGGCTTTTTCTGGGTAAGCGTGCTACATCCTCTGCCTTGTCGTAACTCGTCATGGGGTCAGTTGAAGGCCAAACGCAAGCCCATTCGACATTAAAAAAGTACTAGTATTGTTATTATGGTCTAACTCTAATACAAGTTACACTATATTACCAAGCCTACCGATGAGTTACCGCTGCATTTGAGAGCAGGAAAAGAATTACAAGTAGACTGACTACTAAGGTAGCAATCATACGACCCGCCTGATGGTAAACAGTCACCGTAGCCTATGGACGCTTGCAACATTAGGGGTTTTGCCGACACAGCAAAAACTGTTCAATTTCTTTAAGAACTCTAGGCTGTAAACACACAAGCATAATTGTAATTATTTCATCATCATCATCAGCTTATAATGTCCTACTGCTGAGCACAGGCTTCCTTTCACAAATGAAGGTGAAAGAGAATAGGCAAATACTCCACCACGCGTGCCCACTGCGGATCGATGGAGGTAGGCTAACGGTCAGCCTACTGTTGGAGTTTTCAAGCAGCCTAGTAGGCCTCCAACTACCTTAACTACGACCGCTTCAAATTGCTTTATAATACTAAAATTTCGCTTGAATTGTTTATAGTAATACCAACGTCTACCGTTTACAAATGTGTTAACATCTATTTACTACAATACAAACCCTTCTTAAAGATATTCTACTATCTAAATCAAGTAATTGCTCACACAAACAATGGCGAAGATTAAAGGAATCCCGCCACATAGTCGTCCACATAGCTCGAGCATGTGCACACAGACGCGCTGTGCCGGCCGAGCGGGATCGCGCGTGTGCTATGCTTAATTAAAGCGGTATTGGAGAGCACTATGTCAATCTAAATTTACAGTGTGTGCATTCCTGTTCAAATATTTTTCAGGTATAAATTTTGTGGCGTTACTGTTATTAAATATTGAAGTTTTTTCGCATAGTTTAGTTCATGTATGCAGTGAATATAGTAAATCTAAAATATTATGGAATTTATCTTGCATAAAAGTAGTTCAAAATTCAAAATTCAAAATCATTTATTCTAATAGACCTTCGTCTAATAGACCACTTATGAAAAGTCTGACTCTAATACTCTAATACCGGTTCGGAAGGTTGCATTTGCTGAGAAGATCCGGCAATAAACTCAGTAATTACTCTTTTTAAAACAAGCTTAGATTCGTTACATAATATTTACATTCTAATCGCACTGACAACAATTGCGTGCCCCGGCGCGGCGGCAAAACTACAAAGTAGACTGAATCTATATTTAATAAGTAAATAAATAAATGGGAAACTTAAGCAGACCAGCACCCACAAGCAGCACCTGTTCACAAGTATGACGCGTGTGGCAGCCATCGCCCTCCTCGCCATATTGGAGGGAAGTTCCTGATTATTGCTTTTTTGGAAGTTTAACTTTCATAAAAATTACAATATGTTTTAGTACTTATTTTAAGATAGATTTTATGTGACCAATGCTATGAAGCATAAACCTCAATTTAGCCAACTCTGGGATTTGAACCTATGACCTTCTAACACGACCACTAAGTTGCATCCTAGCTACAGTATTTACAAGATAGTTTAAGTAGGTTAGGTCTTACACAACGCAGTTATTCTATAAAAAAATACGCAGTTCTATTGTAATATCAGCGTCCGACTTAAGGCTAGCGTTTGTAAACTAGCAATAGTCGCAATTGTTTCGAATTCGACGATGTTTCAGCCGATGTGCGGTCGTGCGGAGCATCTAGTGACGTGCCCATGCCTAGAAGAAAGAATCGATAAAATATAAATTCTAAGAATTACTCCCAAAAGTTCACTTTCCAATCTCTTTCTCCAATTTCAAATATGCGAATTGAATTTCCCTCAGTTAAATAAATGGCGGGTTTTCATGAGTGTTAAATGATAACGTAATGGAAAAACTTTGGGTCGTATACAAATAAAATTGTCGCAAGAAGGAAATTGTGCGACGGAGCGGGAAAACTTTTCAACGACGCAATTCTTACCGAAAAATTTCAAACGTCCCAAAAACAAAATAACAACAACTCGAATTTCGTAAACATTACCAAAAAGTTTCTTTATTAAAAATTTCTTTAAAAGTAATCGATGAACAAATACCCGGGCCCGCCCTCAACAAGCCTGCCCAGTGGCCCGATCATCCCTTTCTCCACGTTTCGCCAAATTGATTTATAGTTTTATATGAAAATGGCGTCTCACGCATTCCTAATATCGTAATAAGGAATTACAAATACTTCCCTTGGCTTTACGCCCTTTGATCCCAAATGATCCCTTCCACTAAAATTTGTTTACGTACGGATTAAAGAGTTTTCCTTTTTTTCTGTTGGGGATCGTAAACGAAGGATTATTTTATTAGGACGTTTCTTCTATGTTTAATAAGTTATATGAAATAATGAGGGTATTCTGCCCTAAATTCCTCGCTAAGGCAAGTTTATTAAGGTATACTCGGGTGTTTAGTTATCATAAAACGAAATAGCCTTTTAAATGATTGTATATTATTTAAAAAGGTATTTTTATACGGAAATAAGGGAGAAAAATATTACCTAGTTAATAGTAAGTTACTTATTTTCAGGCAATTCAAAATTATCCTCAGTCTTTTGTTTTGTTAAGGGAAAATTCGACGAATAGAAAAAATACCTGTCGATGTTTAGAATATCAAAGCAATAACTGGTCAAAAGCGAGTCAGAATCGCTAAGGGTACTAAAAACGCCGTCAGGGGACCTTAATTAATTTTTGAGGGCATATGGCCCTCCTGATGGTAAGCGGTTACCGTAGCCTAATGGATACTTGCAACACACGTTACCGACCCTTTCCTGATGAGCCCTGGCGATCTTACTCACGCGCAGGAATACAACATACAGTTATTTGGCTGCGGTATTCTGTAAGGTGTTCCCCAGTCGAGTTCTGCTGTTTGAGCGAAATTATGATTTGCTCTACCTGTCTCTACATAAATAATGCCATATTAGTTGACACATGACTACAGGTGATATATATGTAAATAGCACTTTATGAGTAGAGGTGAAAGTGCTATCTTCTTTATATATAAAATTCGACTGAACGTGTGTACCTATGTCACTGAACTCCTAAACGGCTGGACTGATTTGTATGCATTTGACAAATTAGCTCGGCAGATGGCGCTGCAGTCGATAATATAACCTAGATACCGACTGCAGCGCCATTTGCCGGGTCATCTGCCTAAACCTTCCAGGGTGCCACCCAAACGCATACAAAAAAAACATTCAAATCGGTCCAGCCGTTTAGGAGGAGTTCAGTGACATACACACACGTACAGTAGAATTAACTCCCTGGATGGTTTAGATAGGGTAGGGTAGGGTATGGTAGGGTAGGGTAGGGTAGGGTAGTCCAACGCGTACGAAGTTGCGCCGGGCAGCTAGTAATTCTATAAACAACAAGTTATAAAACACTTAATATAATTCAGGGGCGCGCGGCAACCGATATCGTACAAACTGAAAATAACTGAAATATCAGGCCACTTGAAATGCATTACGTACCGTTTGGTACCATGTGGTACCGTTTCGTACCGTTTTAGGGGTCGTTGCATCCACTCTGAGGTACTTAGCGGTACGGGCGGTGCAATTTATCTTGTTATCAGTGCAGCGGATTGCACCTACCGCTGGTGAAGGGATTTTAGTTACCTTTGATTGTCAATAGATGGCGGTTTATGAATATTATATTATTATGTTATTATTAGTACGCATAAAATGCTTTCGATGTAGAAGATCCTCAGTAAACCTAACTACTTATTAATGACCTAGCTAGATTAATATTAAACTATTTCACAAAATAAATACCCAGGGACAAACTGCTTTTTGAGATAACAAAGAAGAGATATACTTTAGAAACCAAATAACTGATATTAAGATTACCACGGCTACGGGTAAGTAAGTTTTTGTATCGATATTTATACTTACATGTTCATACAAACAATGTTTTTCCTGGATGGGAATCGAACTCAAGACCTGTGGTATGGCGTGGCAGTCAGAGTATTTAACTAAACACCACGTCGATAGGCTCGTCAAATTAACGATTATGCCGAATATATGACATCAGCAGCTATAATTACCTTTATAATTATAATGCTCCGACTATAATCTAATTAGATTAATCTTCAGAAGCTTATCCTAAGTTTTAATGACGTCATTGTAATCACAATCGAGAGTTCAACCAGAGCAAAGCAATACCGATCTAATACAATCGTAATTAGTAATAGCTATTAACTTTATTTAATAAATATCCTGGGGCATTCCTCACACACGGTCATCTGATCCCAAACTAAGCAAAGCTTATTATGGCAACTAGATAACGATTTACTACTTTTTGTTTGTAAATACATACTTATTATACATAATTACACCCCGACTCAGGACAGACAGCACACAAGTGAATGTTTAAGTGGGTATCGAACCTGCGACCTGCGGCGTGATAGGTGGAATCTTTCGTAACCTACCACGCTAACTGGCTTGACTCTTATTGTATAATCTAATTATATGGATCTAATTTGTAAATTATAATTTTAAAGCAATGTGACAGTGAGCTAAGTGATAGCTCACTGCCTTGTCGAGGGTCATGAGTTTGAATCCTATGACCTTAAGTTTTCAAGAAAGAAAACATCGTGAGGAAACCATAGCACGGTGGTAGGGTACTTTGTAGTACCCGCCTGTCTGGCTACTACACTGAAGTAGAAAATCTGTCGCCAAGCACCTAGCGATGTGTTCCGGTTAGCACTTGAGAGCCAGATGCCTTATTGGCTTTGTAAAGGTGCAAAAAAAGTCAAACTTAGTCAGATTGTGCAAACAATATTAAAAAAAATTACCTTGCTGAGTTTCTTGCCGGATTCTTATCAGTTGAAGGCAGAGTTTCGAACCAGGAACTTCAGTAAATGTGACCTTCATAAGTGCCTATCTGGGGCCTAATTTGAATAAATGGCTTTGACTTTGCTTATGTCCATATGCGACGGTACTACTTACCATCAGGTCAGCCGCCTGCATTCTTGTCACCTGAAAAAATTGTGCACTCTAAACATATTTTCTTTTTCGCGTTAACAAAACGTGTAGCAAATCGCCTGTTTTTTGTGCTTTTTATTAGAACCGTGAATACGCGGGCGGCTAGGACGGTAGTAAATCGGTGATTTACGACGAACACTCGATATAGATCGCACGAAACGTGCGGACGGCAACGGTTGTATTTTAGAATCGGACCCCTTAAAGTAGCGAGGTGTATGTAGTTTTTATTGAGATGCATATGGTATATTTGAGAGGAAGTGTGCTTGTGCTGTTTTTCCGAGGAAATGTTGCATGTATTTCGAACAAGTTATTAGTTTCTGTGTTTGGAATTTAAATAAACCGAAGGGTAACCTATTTATTAAAATAAAATTGGTAATGTAGGAAACAAAAAGATGCTTTTTGTTTATTTATCTGCTATATTTTATCTGTGAGATAAAAGAAAAAGTCGTAACTACATATGTTACAAGTTATCACATAATACAATACAATACAATACAAAAATTCTTTATTATTCACACGATTACAAAACAGAGTGCAAAAATAACAAATAAAAAACAAAAGTGCGAACAATTCAGGCGGCCTTATCGCTAAAGCGATTTCTTCCAGGCAACCTAGGGCAATAGGAAAGAATTAAAATAGGTGGTGCAGTATATCAAATACCTACATACGTAAACTACTTAAATACAGTTCAAAAACCTAATACTTACATTACTTATATAAGATAAACTAATATATATTATGAAAATATAAAATATATATGATAAAATATAAATAGAGAAAAATTAAATAAAAAAATATCTACTTAGACTGAAATGGAACAGTAGCAACATTGTTGGGATATAAAAAAAGCAAGTAGTTTAGTTTAAAGGGTAAGAAAGTGTGAGAAAACAAGCGACTTAAAAGAATCCAATGTTTGTGCTTGCCTGATATTTAAAGGAAGAGCGTTCCACAGCCGAACAGCTTCCACAGAAAAAGACTGCGATACGAAGCAGGAAGTATGTAAGGGGATTTTCAAAAGAAGCTCAAGGGAACTGCGAAGAAGATGTAGTTGAGAACTATAGAACACGAAACGTTCCTTGAGATAAGCAGGAGCAAATGGATTGAATAGAATATTATATAGAAGGGTAAGGATATGCGCATTCCGGCGAAGGCGAATAGGAAGCCACTTGAGCTGATGACGAAATTGTGAAATGTGGTCATATTTGCGTAAACCAAATATAAACCTTATACATAAATTTTGAAGTCGCTCAAGTTTGTTTAATTGGTCTTCAGTGAGGTCAAGATAGCTGACATCTGCATAATCAAGAATTGGGATAAGTAATGATTTAACAAGCGCAATTCTAGTGTCGATGGGAAGGAAATTACGTAGACGTCTAATCGACCCAGCCGTAGCAAACATTCTCCTACTGACCTCCGCAATTTGCGGTGCCCAAGATAAGGTGGAGTCCAAGAGAATACCAAGATTCTTAACAACATCGCTATAAGGAATATGAACTCCATCGAATGTTACTGGAGGCAGCTGGTCAACATTTAATCTTGAAATATAATATTTACTGCCTATAATAATCACTTTAGTTTTTGCTGGGTTAACAACAAGGCCATAACATCTGCTCCAGTCAGATATATAATTTAGGTCGTTATTTGTTGACAATATGGCACTAGGTAGAGAATTAAAAGAAAAATGTCTGTAAATTTGAAGATCATCTGCATAAAGGTGATAGAGAGAAGATATGTTTTTAGTAATAGAAGAAATAAATAATGAAAATAGAAGTGGAGATAGGACGCCACCTTGAGGTACACCAGCAGTCGTTTTACACCATGAAGATAATGAATCATCAATGCGTACGCGCTGCTGACGCCCGTACAGGTAAGAACGAAACCACTCAACGACTGTTGGAGATATGTTAAGAGAGCACAGGATAGCGAGAAGAATATCAAAGTCTACAGTGTTAAAGGCATTACTAAAATCAAGTAAAGTCAATATAGTGAGCTCTTGCTTCTCCATTCCAGATCGAATATCATCAGTTATATTGACTAGAGCTGTTACAGTGCTATGTCCTGGACGAAAACCAGACTGGAAAGGGTTTAAAAGATTGTTTCTAGAGACATAACTACTTAATTGATGATTGACCAGTCGTTCCAAGACTTTTGAAAGAAAAGGCAGTATGGAAATAGGTCGATAGTCCGAGAAAGAGAGAGGATTGGTTTTTTTGGGAAGGGGAATAATTTCAGCTTCTTTCCAAAGTGAAGGGAAGGAGCCTGAAATAATGGAATAGTTAAGGATATAAGTAATTATAGGTAAAAGAAAGTCTAAAAGGGGAAGGATCATTTTGCGACTGATATTGTCACAGCCTACAGCATTAGAAGTTATAGAGAGAATGTGCCTCTTAACATCACAATCAGTAAATTGAGTAAAAGAAAAAGAAGGACAATTGGGACCTTGTGATAAGAACAGATGGTTTAGTGTATTAGTTTTCGTAGCAGTATCGAAACTAGCTGACGAAGAAAAGTGTATATTTAGATGGTCTAAGTTTAAATTTGTAGGAATAGAATCATTTTTAGATTTTCCAACTCCCAATGATCTTAGGAATTTCCAGACTTTAGCTGGATCACCGTTATCTACTGATTTATGAATATGGCGTCGTTGTGCATCTCTACACACCATATTACAGTGATTCCGTGTCTGTCTGTACTTCTCTCGATGTTTGTCAGGGTTTATTTTAAATTTAGATTTAGCAATGTTTTTCTTGGATTGTAAAGATTTGATTTCGTCTGAGAGCCAGGGAGCAGGAAGATGCTTTACTCTAACTGGTCGAATCGGTGCATGAACATCAAACAACTGTAATAACAAATAATTAAAAATTTCAACTTGTTCATCAACCGTTGCTGCATTCTGAATGATTTCCCAATCCATCTTCTGAGCATCATTGTGAAGTTGATCCAAATCTATGCCACTAAAATTGCGCAACATTAAGACTCTTGATTTATGCTTAGGGGGACGTATTTTATAGGATAGATAAATGAGATCGTGACAAGAAAAGGCATCTGCTGCGCATTGACCATGCTTAGCAACATGTTCAAGAGAAGTCACAAGTATCAAATCAAGAAGAGATGGATTACAGTTTGGAAAAAAGTGCGTAGCATTGAGAGGAAGAATATTTAAATTGCAGGCGCTTACAACTGATCTCAATTGACTCGAACGATGATCAGCTTTGAGTAGACAGGTATTAAAGTCACCCATGATAATTGAGTGTGCATATAGAGGAAGTAAGTTTTCTAAGATAGTTTCAAAGGAAGAGAAATAATTGACGGTTAAAGAGGGACTATATAATACGCCGAGGAGAACCTTAACGCCAGAAAGATAAACTTCAATAAAAAGATATTCAGCATTGGGAGTGAGATTCTGTGGGGAAATACTAATCAGAGTAAAAGGAATGTGGGAACGAAGATAAATAGCAACCCCACCTCCTCCCCTTCCAATGCGGTCATTACGAATTAGCCGGAATCCAGGTATTGAGTAGGAAGTGGAAGGCAAACAAGGTTTCAGCCACGACTCTGATACAAGAATGGCATGAATATTATTAATATTTGTAAAAGATGTCAGCATATCAGAATAATGAGCCGGAATACTCTGGGCATTTATATGGATTACATTAAAGTTATTAGGAACTAGTTCGAAATGAGAGTTCAAAGTATCACAGAGAGATGTAGGAATACTATGAAAACTGTCGTTGCTGCTCACGCTAGAGGATGAAGAAAAAGAGAGATATATATTGTTATCACTGTCTCCATTAGACATGCTAAGAAAATAACGTATAAATAAAAAGTTTAATAAATAATAATAAATAGATATGATGCTGTATAAATATAATATTATATATTTGACAAAAAAAAAACAACTATTACCTAGATTGCCCGCCTGCAGCCCCAAAGTAATAAATAAAAGAAAAATAACATAAACAAACAGTAAACCTAATAATAAAGAGAAATTAACATTAAGAAAAAAAAAAAAGCGAATGAAAGAACATAACTGATTCTAAAGAGTAAAACGGAACGTTAACAAAAAAATAATATTATGACTGGCAACTAACACAACATGTCATTGTCATCTATCTGTCACCAAAATTAGTACGTCATGAAACATTTTGTCAACAAACGAGCAAATAATAAATTAGATTTTTAAATATACACACAAATCCATCAAAAAAAAATGTAGTAAAATTAAGTGTAGTTATAGAATAGATTTAAAGTACCCACATGAAGCTAAATAAAACAAAATCTAACATAACGGGTAGGACTCAAGGAAAAATATTTGCCCGACATCAAAGTAAAAAAAAAATAAGGAAAGAGAATAAATAGTTATTTGCGATTAGACCTCTTGAGTTTAACCAAAGAAGGTCCTTTGGGAGCTGCCGTCGTACCACTTTCGGGAGAAGGATCGGTTGATGCCACTGCTCTTGATGAAGTCGGGATGTTGTTGAGCTCCGAAACACTAGCAATACGATGCCTTACTCCGTTTGAGATAAGAATTACGTACCCATCTCTGGTCCAACACTTAGTAATTCCAAAACGTTTACGTGCCTCTATGAAAGCCAGGTGTCGATCTCTAGTGAGGAATTCTGATAAAGTAATAATTTCAGGCAAGTATTCATAAAACAGACTAAACTCGTAAGGTGAACGAGATCATAATTCCTATAAAGCTAGAACTATAAACAAACATCTCAAGAAGCTTCAAGTCAATAATAAATAAAATAACACTCGCTAAGCGCTCGGCAATAATTCATAAAACTTCCACACACTCTTAAAAGAAACAAACGCTAACCCTCCGAAAGCGTAGGACAAACCAAAACATCCCCGTGCGTCGATGCAGAGCGGGATGCAGGCGCCGCGACGCCAGTCGACCGGCGGACGCCGAGCGCGGCGCTCGTGGCGGCATGTGACACGCTGCCGGCGACGGCCGTCATGACCGAGGGGGCGGCCAGGCCCCGGCCGCCGCCGCCCCGGAAACCTGACTCCTTAACCCTCTCGTGGACCCGCTGGGACGACCCGCCCCCGCCCGCGCCCGAAACCAAAACTAACGACTTCAACTTTTACACGCCGCCGAATCCGATACGAAACGAACGTCGGCCGCGGAGACCCCAAAGTGTTGTGTCCCCACGACCGGTCAACCAGCTCGCTCGTAGGCCGCACTCTATAGGTTCCATCGAGGATGAGTGGCCGCAGGTGCCGCTGCTGCAGCCGGTGCCGCGCCGGCCGCGGCCCGTGCCCAACACGCTGTCCACTTTACCGCGCGCGAGTTTCAACCTACCCTCGTCGCGGAGTGACTATCAGTTGCAAAGACCGGCGATTATGACGAACGGTTACGGTGCGGTGCCGCCGTCGACCTCGCGCCGGCTGTCGCTGCCGGGCGGCGTCAACAACCCGCCCAAAACTTCAGCGACGTTCCACGGGTTGTCGGGTCTGATAGGCCCCTACCCGACCTTGGGCACGCCGCTCACGCCGAGCACGCCAGCCGCGGTGCGGGAAGCTGTGCGGCACCTGCTGCAACAGCCTCGAAATGGATTCCCCATCATGGATCACAAGTTGTCGCTTTTTATCGAGATTTTGGATGCTCAGGAAAGATTCTCACAGGTGGGATTATTTCTCGGGCTTAACTTTATTTATTTTATTCGTACTTAAAAATGTTTCAAAACAAACGTAAAAAGTTTCGTATTCTTTATCATGAGCTCTAATGTAATTCAAAGTGATTATTGAAAAAAAATTGCTACAAACTTTGTATACATGAGAGATGATGTAAATGAGTGATGTTCGACCCAACTTCGAAGTGAACTTGGGGAGTGTGTCGCCGAAAGTTTGCGCCCGTCTCAATCATCCGCTGTCTTCCGTACGTGAATTTATAATGTTTGCTTGTTTTTATTGAATAATTCAGTTAGTCGAGTTAGTCGAGACGACGTCGAGAGTGTGTAGCGCTACTGTCACTCGGGGTGAACACTTAAAACTTCACTTAAACTTACAACATTGTTTTCACTGAAAATTTCATAAAAATATCTTAAAAAGTACACTAAATTCACCTCCGGCAGGAGAACTAAGTTTAAAGGGTGACGCAACTTTTTTAATACAACAACTTTTTTGTTTAAGACTGATGGGAATTCGGTGTACTTTTTAAGACGGTTTTACTTTTACTGTAGGTTTTTATTAAAATAAACGCTTTAATAAATCCGAACTCTATTTGACATACAAAAAGAGCATAGATCCAAACTCAAAAAAATCCTTTCCACCTTACGAACGATATTATTTTGATGTAAAATAAAACTTATGGAATTTTGTAAATTAAAAGTTAGAGCACATAACGAACACTAAACGCTTATAATAACCAACTAATAATTACATAACAGCCAGAACGAATTAACACCAAATAAAATTTCCCTCCAAATTGTGCTAATTAGAATTTAATTTGCACCAAGTAAGGTTTTCAATGCGGGCAACTCTAAAATAACATCCGTTTGACACCGTTACAGAATTCAATTAAAAAGTATGATTCTGAAACACTCGTAGAATGAAGGGAGAACCTCCCCTCCGCATTGTCGGTTGAATTTCATGGAGCTCGTCACTTGACCCCGTTTTAAAGGAGGCTTTTGTTTCAATATGAAAAATTACTGGGAGCCTCAAATTGTGACTGTTTTAAAGAATCGCGTACAATGTGGGTGAAGATGTCGTTTCGTTTCGTTTCGTAAGCTTGCGACGAGGCTTTTCTTTTCATACTCGTGATACTTTTTCCTTATGAAATACTTTAAATATTTCCAACGCAGTCGTCATTCATGGAAATATTTATAAAGCCTGTATTTTTTTATTTCAAAATCAAAATCTTGTTTATTCAATTTTACGACGGGCCAGTTGGCGCAGTTGGTTATGGTTCGCCTTACGCGTCGCAGGTCGTGGGTTCGATTCCCACACAGGACATGCATTTGTGTGCATGAACATGTCTGTATGTCCTGAGTCTGGGTGTAATTATGTATATTAAGTATGTATTTACAAACAAAAAGTAGTATATGTATTATATCAGTTATCTGGTTTCCATATTACAAGCTCTGCTTAGTTTGGGATCAGATGACCGTGTGTGAGGAATGTCCCAGGATATTTATTTATTTATTTAATTTAGATCCCAATATGGCACTTTAACTTTACAGTTCGGGTCAATTTAAATTCAATTTATTTATCACAGAAGCTTCCATTTATCAATTAATGTTATGAAAATACTAGCTTTACCTCGCGGTTTCACCCGGTTTCCCGGGATAAAAAGTAGCCTATGTCCTTCTCCATACCATAGGCTATCTGCATGCCAAATTTCATGATGATTCGTTGACTAGATGAGGCGTGAAGGCGTAACAAACAAACAAAATCACTTCCGCATTTATAATAAGTTAGGATAGGATGTTAGGAAAATATGTATAATGCACACGTTCTTATTAATGATACATCCTATCAATTATTTAGTTTCTCAATCACATATTTATTTCCATACTTTGAAAAAACTGTAAAAATCGATTATCATCAAAAATAGGGTACGAATACCTGAAAAACTTTTGGTACTATCAAAATCTGTTCAAGAGTAATTTTACCGCATCAAGTAAGACCCTATACTTACGTAAAACCGCAAATTGTAGCTAGAATAAATAAACACAGCTGTATATCCTCATCAGAGGCAGAGGAACCGATTGTGACAGTCGACGTCGATAGAACGAGCTATATTAATTATGTCCGATCGTTCCCGACCCCTTACGTCACATCTCAATACAAACGTACTCAATAATGCTCCGTTAGATTATATATTAACTGTCTGTATACTATAGTTTATATTTATTTGCCGTTTATTTGATTTATGGAAGAAAAAATACTGTTAATTTGGAGAATCAATACAACGTGTACGAGGGTATATCTATCCGAAAGAAGAAGACTACATCAGGTACAGACTCTCTATAAATCTTTTTTATTTTTAATTATTTGGAAAAAAAGCCAAACATAGTCAGATTGTCCAAAAAATTAATAAAAATTTTAACCTTGCTGAGTTTCTTGCCGGATTCTTCTCAGTTGAAGGCCGAGTTCCGAAGCGGTGGTAACTTCAGTAAATGTGACCTTCATAAGTGCCCTTCTGGGGCCTAAATTGAATAAATGGCTTTGACTTTGATAAAAAGTTTCAGCTCAAAATTAATTACTTGCTCAAAATTCATCCCAAATTTTTGCTTCCACGTTTATTGAACTCAACTAACTAACTCACAAACTCTACACACGGTAGTCAAAATATGTGGCTTGGTATTTTCACTACTACAAGAACCATTGAATAACAGAAAAGTAATGAACAGTGAATACATTTTTCACCTTACTCCCATGTGACGGTAGCGAAACGGTCAAGCCACATATTTTGACTAAGGTTTAGAGTTTGTGAAGTTAGGGCTTGTAGAGTAAGGGCATGTAGAGTTATAAGCTTGGCTCTACATGAGATCTGATAACTTTTTAACAGTGCGAGCCATGTTTTGGCAACATTTTACATAAAAATATTTTTGGTAGTATATACCCTTGAACGATTTAACCTCCTTTCCGTTACACGTAGTTGTATAGGCCAATTTTCAGCGTGGGTGACTCACATATATCTTAACAAACACTCCCATTCTAGTTTCTACTAATATTACATGTGTGTATGTGTATGTTAGTTACTAAATACGACAGAATATCAGCGTTGAGGTACCCCACCTCAACATTAGGCTGAGTCGGCCGCCTAGTCTTCAGATACGCATAGATAGGATATTTATTTATATTTTAATTTTGTTGTTATTTGTGTGTTTCTGGGAACTAAATTCATTTTCTTCTTCTTTTCTAAATAAAAAAATGGTTTATACATGGTTTAAATATAGCATACTTTCATAATTTTTATCCAGGATATATTTTAGATCCTCGGGAACGCGCGTTAATCCGCGGGGTTGAATCTAGTTTACAATATTATGTGCCATAGGATATAGGAAAGTCAATACAATCCGTTCAGCTACCTCGGCGTGATTCTGTAACAAACATCGAAAAATACAAACTTTCCCTGGGATTTTTCCAGAATAAAAAATGAACCATGTCCTTTTCCGTATTTCGGCCTAACTTCCACGTAAATTTACTGGTATTGGACTAAAAGTTTACGCGAAAAAGAGTAGCAAATACAAACATATCTGTTATTTTTTGTCGTCAATTCATTTACTGAAATCTAAGTTTCATACGTGCTTTTGCCATTAAGTTGTGTAGTTTAAGATCAAGTTAACCCTCAGTTAAGTAAATGGATCTGTAGGGAATCACTCGTTAAGCAAAATTCATTTTAAAATGATGTCTTAATAAACAAAGTTAAGACGCACCGTAGCGTTTCGTAGCCGTAGCATGTGCTACGAATAGCCTATTAGGTGTACTTCAATATACTACAAGTTTTCGTGGATGCACATAATATTGGTGAAATATGAGTAAGGAAGACTTGTTTAGAAATTCGACTTTACTTGCTTTGTAATAAGAATTATGAATGAAAATATAAATACGGAATACAGCTTATATGTTACTTCACAGTTTAAGTGTATCAAATTTGAGTCTTATTGACAGTTAATTTACCGTTTAAAACACTTAAAAGGACCTACTGAACTTACTGTAAAATGGAAGAAAGTCTATGTAGTCGTTACTTATGCTGGATGCACGATTGATTGTGTCGTTGCGTCAAAACGTGACGAACAAAAATAATATCACTGTCCCATTTATAAAGTTAGTGATTGTTTATTTATACAATTCAAGTACTTTAAGACATAACTTTACAGTGAAAATACTATAATTTTACCAATAACAAGATTAAAAAAAAAAACATTTTAATTACAAGCGTTTCATTTTGACTGTACTTTTTGTTGTCTGTACTTGCATTGTCATTCAATATACCAATGTATACCTTTCAGTCAGTCAGCTCAATCGGACACTGGGAAGTGGGTCAAATTTAACTTTCAAGATTCGATTACAGTTACCGAACAGGTGGAACTAAATAAAAGCTTGCAAAAATAGCCATATTTAAACGAGTCTAGTAAAAATAAAGTCAATATTATTCTCTGTCTCCTACAAATAAAACAACATAGTTAGCACTTCCACCGCAGTGTCTCGCTCCGCGCAATTAGATATCGATAGTCGGATTTATACTTAACGACGTGTGCTCGGGGGCACGACCAGTAGTTTACGTTGTTAATTTGTCAGGTCACAAATATTTTTATACTTACGTTTGGAACTGAACTTTATAGATTTTTATAACTAAGTGTAGTACCTACATAAACATACTTTAAAAATAGATTCAATCTCAGGCAAAGTACTTACCCTAATTTGCTATAACAATTGTGTTCCAATTAACTATCAGTAGTGTAAAAAATTACAGATTTGACAGCTTCGAATATTCGACGCACATTGACTCAGTGGCATCGAGGAAATATCCCTTTAGAGTAGTGACTGAACAATATAATTCCACAACTAGTCAGTGATTTGTCACTGAATTTGAACAGTAAGGACCACTCGCTGCGTCGTGTGTTTTTGACTTGGCCAATCAGAGTGCATGCGTCCTTGTCTTAAACAATCAGCGCGCATTGTCAGCGGTGAAAAATTGGCGGAATATATTTCAACCAAAATGAACGTCATTGCGCTTCTTAATCTCTCTGTTAATTGTTCGATGCTCAGTGGCAATGGAGTCGTAATGGGGAGGTGTCAGAATAACAATTTCAATTTAAAATAGCAGACTTGGCCCCGAAATTATAACTAGTTCACCCTACTTCGAAAAAATTTAAAGCCATTAATTAATTCCCAATCTTCTCCACGCATTTATTATTAAATAAAATAAAAATAAAAAAGCCTTTATTATTCCATTTGCATGTACAATTTGTATGAATAGTAGTGATTGTGAATAATGTTAGTCTAGTAAACATGCCGCCTGGACCCCTCTTCGGGTGAAGGCCTCCTCCAGAGATTGCCACTTGTCACGATTTATTGCGAGGTTGGACCAATTACATGTTCCCACGGTATCTATCTCGTCCTTCCACCTTGCCTTTGGCCTCCCTCTGCTTCTGTACCCATGTGGTCCTTTCCACATAGTCACGGTCTTTGTCCACCTGTTGTCAGTATAGCGTGCCAGGTGACCCGCCCACCTCCATTTCAGACCTCGAGCGAAGGACAAGGCATCTATCACGCCAGTCTGCTTTCTTATTGTCCTGTGACGGACTCTGTCCTTCAATTTTATTTTTAGTGAGCTGCGTTCTAAGGCTCTTTGACATGATGTTAGCTTTCTGTTGGTTGTTGAATCAAATATCCATGTTTGACAGCCATATGTGAGACAGGGTAAGAGGCATGAATCCATTACTTTCTTTTTTAATTTTAAGTCCATGTTAGACTTCATAACTTCTTTATAGCCCCAGAACTTTTTCCATGTGATTAATATGCGCCTGTCTATTTCTTCTATATTGTTACTTTTGCGAAAGGATACCTGTTTGCCTAAGTAGATATATTCATCAACATAATCTATGATGTTATTATTTGTTTGAATTGGAGTTCTGTGGTGGTTAGACATGACCTTCGTTTTTGAGATGTTCATTTCCAGGCCGACGCTTGTGCTTGCGTTATCTAGCTCTGATATCATAGATTGGAGTTCTGCGGGGCTCTCTGAGAACAGCACAATGTCATCTGCGAAGCATAGATGGTGAAGCCTCTCATTTCCGATTTTTAAACCCTTTTTGTCCCAAGATAGATTTTTCATAGCGTATTGGAGGACTGATATGAATAGTTTAGGTGATAGGGGATCGCCCTGTCTAACGCCTCTGTTTATATCTATTTTTTGTCCTGAACTTTCTAGTTTGATTTTGCTAGTACTGTTTTCGTAGATGTATTTAATGATTCTGATATATTTGTTGCTTATATTTTGTTCGCAGAGGGCTTTCCAGATGCTTTGGTGAGATATAGAATCGAATGCCTTCTTATAATCGATAAAAGCGAGGTACAATGGCCTGCGAAATTCATAATATTTTTCAATTATTTGTTCTAGTACTTGTATGTGGTCAGTGGTGCTGAACGATTTTCTAAATCCTGCTTGCTCTCTTGGTTGATATTTTTCTATGTCGTTGTTAATTTTTTCGAGTAGGCAGCTAGCAAAGAGTTTATACAAACATGGCATTATACTTATGGGTCTGTAATTCCCTACGTCTGTTGGGTCTCCTTTCTTATACAACAGTATTATTTCAGATTCTGTCCATGTCTTTGGAACTTTTTCTTCATCAAGAATTTTGTTAAATAGTAACGTTAGGGGGTAAAGGATCACTGTTTTTGCTAATTTTATGGCTTCATTTGATATTCCGTCAGTGCCGGGACTTTTGTCATCTTTTAATTTCTCCAATTTACTTAATATGTCGATCTCTTTGAAGTATAGTGTTTCTATATTTTGATTTTGCGCAGTTAAAATTTCTATATTTTCATGGTACATGAGGTCTTTAGAGGCACTATATAGCCGTCGGTAGAATTCTGTGGCGGTGTTTATGACATCTGCTCGAGTTTGTTGTTTCGGAGCGTTCCTGTTCAATGATGGTATCCATTGTTTTGCAGTATTTAGTTCTTTTATAGCCTTTTTAAGACTTCCGGATGATTTTAAATGTCTCGTAAAAATGGATTCTTTGTGATCTTTATAGTTCTTTTTAATCTCTTTATTAATTGTTTTGAATAGGCAGGTAAGCCTAGCTTTTTCATCGTGGCTTAGGTGTTGTTTATGAAGCAGTTGACTTCTCTCATTCATTAAGTTTAAGGTGTATTCTTTGAGTATATTTGGTTTTTGACGTAGACTTTTGTCTTTTGGTTTGTTTAGACATGTTTTAATTGTGGTTTCAATCTCTTTGTAGTATGTATTGGCGTCAATAATTTCGTTTCCTTTTTCAGAGAGTTCGTGTCCGGCGTTTTTTAAGTTGGTGATATATTCTGATCGGTCTTCTATTGTTTTTAGTTGGTTTTTTGGGTTGGTGAAGTTTTTCCTACTTAATTTCGCGGCTTTTAATTTGACTGTTCCTCTTAGCATCTTATGGTCTGTTGGGAAACCGGTAGATATGGTTTCGAAGTTAGTAAATGAACGTGGGGTATTTGATAGGATAAAATCAATCTCATTTTTCGTCTTCTTGTCGGGGGAGAGCCATGTCCATTTCTTGTTTTTATTTTTCTTAAATAGAGTGTTGATTATTGTTAACTTTTGCTCGTATGCGTATTGAAGTAGTCTTTCTCCTCGTTTGTTCCTGGTTCCATATCCAAATTTCCCAGTTATCAGTGATTCTTCGATTTTTAGTTCGCCAATTTTTGCGTTGTAATCTCCCATGCTTATCACATTTTTCCCCGCTAAATCGTGGGCTTGTTAACATTTATTATTAGAAATTATTAATTTTAATACACAAGACTTACGTAAACAATAACAGTATCGAAACTTAAGCCGATTATCTGTTTATGTTTTTATAGAGCCTAAATATAGGCGAGGACCTTCCCCCAGACATCAGTCACAATTTCCTGAATTAATTATAATAATGTTTATAAACTAAGCTTTCTAACAGACGTACGGTTCGGTAGAATAAACAACATCGCCTAAAATGTACAGTTTCTTTAAACAATACCTTCTTACTCAAATACCTATTTTTTACCTTTTTTTTATTTATTGTGTAAATGCTTATAAAACTGACGATGCTACAATACAGCTGAAGTAATATATATATATATATATATATATTTTTTATACCACTAAGGTGGCAAACAAGCATACGGCCCGCCTGATGGTAAGCAGTTACCGTAGCCTATGGACGCTTGCAACACCAGGGGCATCACTTTTTTTTTTTTTTTTTTTTTTATACCACTAAGGTGGCAAACAAGCATACGGCCCGCCTGATGGTAAGCGGTTACCGTAGCCTATGGACGCTTGCAACACCAGGGGTATCACTCGCGCGTTGCCGACCCTGAAGAAACCTCTTCACACCCTTCTTGAAGAACCCCATGCTGTACTCCTTTGGGAAAACCACGGCGGGGAGCTCATTCCACAATCTGAGCGTCCGCGGAAGAAAACTCCTTTGAGCCCGCACAGTTCGAAACAATTCTGGTTTCAATGTGTGAGGATGGATTCCCCGTCGATGGCGAGAGTTGCGATGGTAGAAGGTGGCCGTGGGCATCAAGTCGAACAATTCCTTGGAACACTCCCCGTTGTACAAGCGGTAGAACACACATAAAGAGGCAAAGTCTCTCCTCAGACTGAGGGGCTCTAAACCGTTTGTGAGCTCGGGATCGTCGACAATTCTAGCGGCACGTCGCTGAACCGAGTCTAAAGGCCCAAGCTGGTATCCAGGTGCCCCCGCCCACAGATGACAACAGTACTCCATATGAGGCCGGACTTGCGACTTATAAAGTTGCAGCCTTTGCCCCGATGTGAAGTACTGCCTCGCTCTGTTGAGCACTCCAAGCTTTTTGGATGCCAGCTTAACCTTGTCTTCCAAGTGACTTCGGAACAAAACGTCGCTAGAAATGTCGACGCCAAGGATCCCGATGCTTTGACTGATGTTCAAGGAAGTGTTCTGGAATTGTGGAGCCACAGACCATGGGGTTTTCTTAGCGGTGAACGCGCAGGCTTGAGTCTTGGTGGGGTTGAAATGGACTAGGTTTAGTCGACCCCAATCGGAGACACTAGTTAGTGTACTCTCGATTTCAGACACCAGCCGTTCGCGGCTTTCCTCCACCTCGGAACGAGGGATATTTGCACGGCCCGCGTATTGAGCGTCCCCTGTACTGTCGTCCGCATAGCAATGAATGCCGTCAATAGACAGCATATCATTGATATGCAGAAGAAATAGTGTTGGGGACAGCACAGAGCCTTGCGGGACGCCGGCATTTATGTCCATGCTATTGGAGCAGCTACCGTCGACGACGGCTCTTATGCATCTGCTGGACAGAAAGCTGGCAACCCATTTGCATAATCCCTCGGGAAGCCCGTATGCTGGTAACTTCGTGAGAAGACCCCTGTGCCAGACCCGATCGAACGCCTTCGCCACATCTAGGCTTACTGCCAATGCCTCACCTTGACTCTCGATGGCGAGTGACCAACGGTGCGTGAGATACACAAGGAGGTCACCAGCTGAGCGACTGTGGCGGAAGCCATATTGTCGGTCGCTCAACAACTCGTGATCCTCCAGGTATCTCAAAAGCTGCGTGTTGATCACACGCTCCATGACTTTGGAGAGAAGGGAGGTGATGGCGATAGGCCTGTAATTCGCCGGGTCTGATCTGTCACCCTTTTTGGGTACTGGATGCACGTGGGCAGTTTTCCACGAAGACGGGACTTCCTTTTTGGTGTAGGAAAGTGCGAAAAGACGCGTCAATACTGGACACAATTCAGGAGCACACCGCTTCAGCACCACTGCCGGTATGCCGTCTGGCCCACTCGACTTATGGATGTCCAGAGAAAGCAATTCCCGCCGGACCTCCCGTTGGGTAATGCTTATCTCTGGCATGGAGCTGGCACACTGCGGGATGGTAGGCGGTGTAGCGCCCCCATCATCCAAAGTCGAGTTCGAGGCAAAGAGAGAGCCTAAAACATCAGCTTTCTCCTTAGCACTATGGGCCAAGTTTCCGTCCGGCTTACGGAGTGGTGGCAAGGACGACTGGCAAAAGTTCCCTTCAGCAGCTTTGGCAAGAGACCAAAAAGCGCGACTCCCGGAGGGAAGGCTAGTTAGCCTCTCACCAATTCTGCCGACGAAATCGAACTTAGCCCTGGCAATCATTCGCTTACTGGATCTCGAGACAGCGTTAAATTTGCGTTTCGCATCAGAGATGTTAGGGTCCTGATTAGTACGGGCCGTGGTCCAAGCCTCATACAAAGTCTGCTTATTTTGCCTAGCTTCTTTGCAGGGCCGATTAAACCACGGTCGTTTCTTCACCCCTGCAGCCACTAACGGGTTTGGGATATAACATTCCATACCCGCCAGTATCGCCTCAGCGACGGCAACTGCACAGGTGTCAGGATCATCTGATGCGAAGCAAAGCTGCCTCCACGGGTACTCGCGCGTTGCCGACCCTGAAGAAATCTCTTCAGACCCTTGATAATGATCAATATTTGACATTATCAAGGGCAAAAAAGTTTATAATTGGCTTCACTTCCATTTTAAATTAGAATTAAAGAGAAATTAAAGCGATACTAGTTTATATTTAGTTCTGTTTTTATACATAGCGTTGGAGTGCTGCAATGAAATAAGCAAAGTAGAGGTTACCACCAATAAAATATTTATATCAAATATCTATCCGGTGTTTGGCGAGTCCCATGTTGGGCGCCATTGCATTTTTATGTCGACGTTACCTGTTTTTCATTTGAGTTTGAACGCGTGTGCCAATAAAAAATAGCCTTTTTTTCAATATTATTTTCTATTTCAAATATATTTATAGTATAAATTGCTTTGAGTCATACTAATATTATAGTCTTAGGTATTTTTTCGTGTGTTAACATTATATTTATGTTCATAAACTTAATATATTAGCAGTTAAAGCATATTAACATTATTTTAATACAATAATATTTTGAACAAACTATTAAAAACTTTTACTGCCGTATTTTAAACGACTCCGCATCGCGCTCGTGTCGTACATTATAAACAGAACTAACTCTCGCGCTAAAAGCAAACTGTCTTTTTTATTTTTCTTTTAACAGAGACTTAAAATTAGTGGACGCCTGCGTTTTAGTGGTTTCCGCTGGCTTTGCACATACACCAGACTAGTCAGGATAATTATATACGTACCGCTTTCTATAGCGTTTTTAACTCTATTTGCATGCAATAGAGTTAAAAATGCCATATTATGTAACTATATCATCAAGCCAATGACGACATACCACACTTGAAGCACTTTTATCAATCCTTATATATACAATTTTACAGCACGTGTGTATGTCACTGAACTCCTCCTAAACGGTTGGACCGATTTGAATGAATTTTTCTGTATGTGTTTGGGTGGCACACTGCATGATTTAGATTCACAAATCAGCCTGGCAGATGGCGCTGCAGTCGGTATCTAGGTTATATTATCGACTGCAAAAAAATTAATTCAAATCGGTCCAGCCGTTTAGGAGGAGTTTAGTGACAAACACACGTACAGTTGAATTTTTTTGTATGCGTTTGGGTGACGCTTTGGATGGTTTAGATAGGGTGGAGTAGGGTAGGGTAGTACAACGCGAACGAAGTCGCGCCGGGCAGCTAGTACATTTATAATTTCTAGCATGCAATATAAAATATAACGTCAAGAGCCGTTTCTCACACCCTGTATAAAATAGAGTATCAACATTATTCGATCAATATCGTATCGCTTCTCTGAAGTTAAAATATTTGCTCATCCCAGTCTGTTTACAAAATAAAAGACTTGTTTTAGCATCCGAGACTTTGCCTTCTCACTGATGAAATAGTTTTACGGAGTCTAGCATTTTTTTTTTTCTAGATATAGGATATTAATAGAGCGACTATACTAGAGTATGTGCCATGAGCACGGGTATGTGCAACGCGCTCTTGAAACGAAACTATGCGTTCATAGTTTGAACGACTAATGCCCGGTTTCAATAAACAAAAACGAATCGTTTTGCTTACCAATGGTAGGTTTTTTTATTGCCAAACTGGGCATATAGATCATTTCGTAAGCTAATTTTACCTGTGATAGCTACTTCCATATGGCAGGGTCTGCTATGCAAAGCTTTGAGGTCTTTGCTTCATTATTAGTAAAGATATAAGAGTCTTAATTTAAATAAATCTTAACCAATACCGGCCCGTAAATTATTGAAACTGGGCCTAAATACATAATACGACGGGCCAGCTGGCGTGGTTGGTTAAGACTCTGGTTAAGATTCACCTATCGCGCCGCAGGTCGTGGGTTCGATTCCCACACAGGCCTTGCATTTGTGTGCATGAACATGTCTGTCCTGAGTCTGGGTGTAATTATGTATATTTAGTATGTATTTACAAACAAAAAATACTATATGTATTATATCAGTTATCTGGTTTCCATAGTACGCACGGCTACAGATCAAGCTATACATTTCCAATATAAGCTGACCTCTCATTGTAGAGAAATCCTATACAATGCGAGATCAGCTTATACTGGAAATGTATAGCTTGATGTGTTGCCGTGTGTACAAGCTCTGCTTAGTTTGGAATCAGATGATCGTGTAAATAAAAAAAAAATTATAATTATTGTTACAATCGGGGACGACTTTAAATAGGCGACAAACCAATGCTGTCAGGAAGCCTCCTGAAATAAACGAATCTCTACGACCAGTTAAACATATTCCATAGTGTCTAACTTTCTCTTAATTGACAACACAAGTGTCAGTTATATAGAATGCGTTATCACTTTTCAAAGTGATGTAGCGAAGTGTCACTTAGTGCGGGCACTAAATGCGAGCCGTAGTGCAGCGCTGGCTCGCACTATTCATCATAACAATTTATGACCTCCTTTTATTTTATTTTCCCCTTTTCATTCAAAGTTTTGTGACTTTGGAGAAAAAGTCTCTAAGTTAAATTGAACAGAGTTTGTATTACTTGTATCATCGTAAGATTAAAAGTCGTGAAAAATCACTAGCAGGAACTGACTATCAAGTGCTACTCCCGGATCATACCGTGCTTGATGAGAGATTTTCTACCTTGGCCAGGCAGAGGGGTACTACATAGTACCCACCACCGTCCAAATGATGATGACAGCATCGTATTTAATGTAAAGGAGTCTTGCTATACATTTAAGCCGCCGATCAGTCACCCGCTGGTCCTAGAGACATGAAATTTGGAGGGTGTATTATTTGTAAAGAGTAGGTATCAACTAAGAAGAGGGTTTTTGAAATTTCACCCCTAAGGGGGTAAAATAGGGGATGAAAGAAGTTAGTATCTTCAAATTTTGTGCTTAGGTTGTAGATTGAAAATTAATTTATACGTGTCTCAGCGTTTTTGATAATTCCACCCTCGATGGGATGAACAGCGGGGTGAAGTTGTGTATGGGAATTCACTGACTGATTTATCAAAACTATGTCATTTGTTTCCTGTAGGCCACGCGGGCAAAGCCGCGGGCAGAAGCTAGTTCAAATATATTATGTGTACTGATATAATAAATTAAATACATATAAACCGTAAACAATATTAAACACGTATAATAATATACTTTATTATCCATGAATTTAAGATGCTTTTTATTTGTCGGATGTAATGTAAAATAGGTCATAAGTGACTTTCTGTTTGCCTCTTAACTGAGTAGATCCGAGAGATTTATTTCACAAATAATTAAATTTGAAACAAACCTTTTTCATAACGAATTTATGTCAGAAAAAAGTAGTTTTCATAATAAATACTTTGCTCGGTACACTGGTAATACTTAATAAATGTTTCATTCAGTTTACTTTGCTTTAGCTACAAAAGAATTATAGCACCATTATTTGTTTTAGCCTCCGAGAGAATTTGAAAAATGTTTCTCTGTGAATGTTTCCGTTTTGTTTTGATGCTCCTTGTTTTTATTACGAGCTGACGTGATTCTTGTCGAA
Organism: Polyploca ridens; assembly: GCA_951394255.1. Lineage (NCBI taxonomy): Eukaryota > Metazoa > Arthropoda > Insecta > Lepidoptera > Drepanidae > Polyploca > Polyploca ridens. The sequence continues at coordinate 13,689,014 of OX596264.1, read as the reverse complement.
TTCCGATCGCTAGAATAATCATGTTTTACTACCAGCTGCAGTTTTATTAATGCTGATATTTTTTGTGTTTTTTGTGTATATGGAACAAGATTTCTGAAATAAATAAATTGAATTGAATTAAATATCAATATAGCCAGTTACATAGATGATTAACGAAGTATTCCCATTTGCGCACCGATTTTTTTAGCGCCGATCCTATTCCCTTTTCAGCACCTATGCTCTAGAATCGGTACTATAATGGGAATATTCAATAAAATAATGTAAGTACTAAGTTCTGGTACAATTTTTTCATAAGTATACGTTTTTGGAGGTATTTAGAGAGAGATTAAATATAAGTAAAATGGAGAGTACATTATGTTTCATAATTAGTCAGTACCTAGGTAATATCAACAACATTAAGTATATTTTGTTCAGCAATTGACAACCAACCTAACATATTGATCAGTGCTCAAAGTGGAATAGTTTTGATGCTCTAACGATAATACTTTTTACTTTTTATAATAAAATTGTTGATTTTTATCGATAATTTTTATTAAACACCACAACGCTAGAAGCTACAAATCCGTCGGTGCTTAAAAGGGAATGATTTCGAATTTAATTTTTGTTCCCATTTGTTCAGGCGCAGCCTTAAATGCTTTCTAGTTGAGAGTAGGCGCATTTTTACTTCGACTTGCATCAGGTGCTTATATTTATTGCATTGTGTAGAGAATTATGCACCTACGTCATTCACGCATCAAACCTCAAACGCGCTACACCATGGCTACAATATGGCTTCCGCCACAGTCGCTCAGCTGGTGACCTCCTTGTGTATCTCACGCACCGTTGGTCACTCGCCATCGAGAGTCAAGGTGAGGCTTTGGCAGTGAGCCTAGATGTGGCGAAGGCGTTCGATCGGGTCTGGCACAGGGGTCTTCTCACGAAGTTACCAGCATACGGGCTTCCCGAGGGATTATGCAAGTGGATCGCCAGATTTCTGTCCAGCAGATGCATAAGAGCCGTCGTCGATGGTAGCTGCTCCGATAGCATGGACGTAAATGCTGGCGTCCCGCAAGGCTCTGTGTTGTCCCCAACACTGTTCCTACTGCATATCAATGATATGCTGTCTATTGACGGCATTCATTGCTATGCGGACGACAGTACAGGGGACGCTTATTACACGGGCCGTGCAAATATCCCTCGTTCCGAGGTGGAGGAAAGCCGCGAACGGCTGATGTCTGAAATCGAGAGTACACTAACTAGTGTCTCCGATTGGGGTCGACTAAACCTAGTCCATTTCAACCCCACCAAGACTCAAGCCTGCGCGTTCACCGCTAAGAAAACCCCATGGTCTGTGGCTCCACAATTCCAGAACACCTCCTTGAACATCAGTCAAAGCATCGGGATCCTTGGCGTCGACATTTCTAGCGACGTTTTGTTCCGAAGTCACTTGGAAGACAAGGTTAAGCTGGCATCCAAAAAGCTTGGAGTGCTCAATAGAGCGAGGCAGTACTTCACATCGGGGCAAAGGCTGCAACTTTATAAGTCGCAGGTCCGGCCTCATATGGAGTACTGTTGTCATCTATGGGCGGGAGCACCTGGATACCAGCTTGGGCCTCTAGACTCGGTTCAGCGACGTGCCATCAGAATTGTTGACGATCCCAAGCTTACAAGTGGTTTAGAGCCCCTTAGTCTGAGGAGAGACTTTGCCTCCTTATGTGTGTTCTACCGCTTGTATAACGGAGAGTGTTCTAAAGAATTGTTCGACTTGATGCCCACAGCTACTTTCCACCATCGCAACTCTCGCCATCGACGGGGAGTCCATCCTCACATATTGAAACCAGAATTGTTTCGAACTGTGCGGGCTCAAAGGAGTTTTCTTCCGCGGACGCTCAGATTGTGGAATGAGCTCCCCGCCGTGGTTTTCCCATTGGAGTACAGCATGGGGTTCTTCAAAAAGGGTGTGAAGAGATTTCTTCAGGGTCGGCAACGCGCGAGTGATGCCCCTGCAAGCGTTCATAGGCTACGGTAACTGCTTACCATCAGGCGGGCCGTATGCTTGTTTGCCAACTTAGTGGTATAAAAAAAAAAAACCTTTTTTATTAATTATAACGAATCATTCGAATTTATCGTTTTAATTTGGCACCATTATATCATCCAAAGATATAACACCATTTGAGCACCGATCCAAAATATGAATCGGTGCTGAAAAGGGAATAGGATCGGTGCTCAAAAAATCGGTGCGCAAATGGGAATACTTCTTTATTTTAACTTGCATTTATTCTTGTGTCCATAATTATTATACAACACGTATCACAGGTAAAGTTTTGAGTCGAGTTCTAAAACAATTGAATTTATAACCTATCCCCATGGTATAAGTTTCATATTCGATTAACACAATCTCTTCTTGATACTTGACATAATTTTTAATTCTCTTTCACAGCACAATGTAATAACATACACACTATTTATTGAAATGACATATTTATATTCACACATGTCTATCACTTTTCAGTTCTGTTTATTTATCTCAGTTTGATAGAATCGCATATGCTGGCATAAACGCACCATTTTGTGCCAAAATACACAGCGTTGCAAGTCAATAATCTCATATCGCATATGTTCACGCTGTATACATGCATACAGGTGAGTAGATATTATCATTTAAAATAGTATAAAGTTTTGCATCCTCATTTATAATGCGGACAGCAAGGGAGTGAAACTTGCTTCCGTCTGTGCTCTGTGCTTCAACTCTTACAATCTAAGGTTTTTACCCGACTGACCCGGAAGGAGGGTTATGTTTTTCGAGTGTATGTATGTATGTATGTATGTCTATTTCTTTGTGCCGCTCTGCAGCCTAAACGGCTTGATGGATTTAAGCATATGAGGTGTCGTTAGATTCGTCTTGACTGGGGGAGTGTCATAGGGTATATTATTTTTATATAGCGCCTAAGAATAAAAAAATAGGGGGGTATTAAAAATAAAAGTTTCGATATTATAACAATATGGGTATCAAATGTAAGCTTGTAAATAGACCATTCCATATATGTATATATTGTAATACTTTTATGCTACCATTTTGACGTAAACTGCAAAAAACCACGTTTAGTGCAAGGGCAGTAAGTACTGAGCGCTTACCGTACGTAACACACAGAGTTGCGACGGTTGTTAGTGTTACTTTACCGTACCGCTCATTTACTTACTAATACATACAACTCATTCTGTATAAAACTAAAAAGTCTGAAATAAATTAAATTATTAAAAGAAACAAAAAACCTGACTGCGTAAAACATAAATTAACTGAAAAGAGAAAAACAAGCTCTTAAATCTATAGAATTTTGAATATAACTTGAATTTTATAAGGTATTGCAGTCGGGGATAAACAAATATTACAAAAAATACATACTTGGGTTATTGGTTGTCCCCGACTGTAATACCTTATAAAATTCAAGTTATACTATTCATTATTTTTAAGCAAGCTCTATTGTAGGCTTCGCGGGTCGTGGGTTTGATTCCCAACCAGGAAATGCATTTGTGTGCATGAAAATGTCTGCATATCCCGAGTCTGTGAGTAATTATGTATGTTACGTATGTATTTACAAACAAAAAGTAGTATATATCAGTTGTCTGGTTTCCATACTACATGCTCTGCTTTGTTTGGGATCAGATAGGCTATCTGATGTGTGAGGAATGTCCCAAGATAGGTATATTGTAGGGACAAAAGCCCTCCCTCACAAATTTACCTCACTCAGTTTTTAAGTATGATTAGTAAAATTATAAAAGGTACAGTAAATTCATCAATTTAAAAATATTATGAAACTCCCCTGAATTGGCTGGAAAGTGTCTCCGCCACTATTTTAATGTGGCTATATGGTAGTTCAGAATAAGTGAATTCTTTCACTTTAGCTTTGAACGTGGACGCTATATTTTAGCTGTTCTATTGCCATGATTTCTTTCAAGGAAAAAAAATCTAATGTACAACTTCGCAAACAGATTATTCAATACGGCAGCTTTCACTGAGTTAGTAAATTGACAAGACTGTATGTTTTGAACAAACATATCGTATTTAAAGTTGTAGAACAACGTGGGTGCCCCCCGGCTGGCTCCGCCCGCCCGTTACCTTCAAACAATACATTTTTACTGAAACGTCTTACAGAATCAAATTGTACAAAGGAAAACGACTTCAAAGCGGCCTGTGCCACATACATACGTATTTATTCTACATTTACCGTCTACAAAACGACACTCTACAAAAATCGTCTTAATTCCCCTGAGATAAGAACTGGAATGTTCTGTTTGCGGACTATTCGGTGGCAAGTTGAAATTTGCCGCGTGTCCAGAGTGATTCCCAATTACTGACATTTCGAAGGTCCTATAATTCCTTTGTAGAATTGTAAATTAAAAAATAACGCTTTCGTTCCAACATCGGTTCTTAATTATGTTGTATTCATAGAGATACAATACTAATAATGTGCAACGCTGCCTTGAAACGAACTGCGTTCATAGTTTGAACGACTAAATGCCTAATGACTACAAATTTCTCGTTTTTTTTATCGATATTTTTACCGGTAACATAAGAATTCATATTGTTTTTTTTTTCTGAAAGTAAATGACTAGTGAATCATCTATCGTTGAATGCATCTACATATATGCATGCAAACTGCTCAAGGTTCGCAGAAGGTTGTTAAGGCTATCACTCTATTCATATTCTTACTCTATGGTTGTGTTTATTGATTAACTATAGTACGACTTCAGGACTTGGAGATCAATAGTTAGGGATATTAGTCTGAATTTTTAATAGGGTAGCGATAGTTTTATGGAAAAGTTGGGAAGGCGATCTTAGGGTTTTCAATTACATTCTGGGTATTTTTCCAGTAACTGATTCGGTATTGCGCTAGTGATGCCCCTGGTATTGCAAGCGCTCCTAGGCTACTGTAACCGCTTACCATCGGACGTGCAGTATGCATGTTTGCTACCATCAATCTTAACTTGGAGTACAGCATGGGGTTCTTCAAAAAGTGTGAAGAGATTTCTGCAGGATCGGCAACGCGCGATTGATACCCCTGGTGTTGCAAGTGTCCATAGGCTACGGTAACCGCTTACCATCAGGCGGGCCGTATGCTTGTTTGCCACCTTAGTGGTATAAAAAAAAACTTACCGATGATCTATTTAAACGTATATTTTCCGTCATTTAAAAAAAAGTGATCGAAATAACACAGCCACGTAATGATGCGTTCAACAATTCTGTTAACTCATCTCCACCTACCAGCTTTGTGTGGCCTTCCGACCCTCCCTCTTCTTTACCAGGGTGTATGAGACAGGGGGTAGGGGCTGGAGAGCTATAGATCTGTGTAGAGTGGATGGTTTGTTACAAATTACGTCTCCCTGTAAACAAGTTTAGTGCGAACGTCAAGTAAGACTGATGTATTTTTAACATGGATATCAGATGAATTGCATTAGGTATTTTAAAGACAGCTCATTTGTTTCCATGGGAATTGAATGGTTAACTGATTTACGATGATTTGTTACTTGTAATTGATGATTTATCATTTTATTATTATGGTATCCATAACATTTTACAAAAAAAATATGCTGCAATTTTTACTGTTTATAGGCCTGTGTTTGACCGCGTTTTTGTTAAGTGATGATGCGGCCGAAGTTGGTAAGCACACAAAGCCTAGAAGGAACTGGCTCTCAAGTGCTGTCGGAACACACCGATAGGTGCTTGGCGACAGATTTTCAACTTGAGGGTGGTAGCCAGCCAGGCGGGTACTACAAATTACCCTACCACCGTTTTATGGTTTCTTCACGATGTTTTCCTTCACCGAAAGCTCAAGCTCATTGTAGGATTCGAACCCGGGACCATCGTCTCGGTATCCGACGTCAATACCACTGAGCTATCATCGCATGTTTAAATAATATTTTCCACCCATACAAACATTTTTAATGTCATAATTTGTTTTCACTTGTTACAGGTAAGTCATCTACACATTTCTGTCCGGGTAAGCTTGTAATCGTCGTACCAGTATACCTATTTGTAAGTGACACTTCTGATTCTATTAAACTATTCAATCAAAAGTATCTTAACGTGGAGAAACTGACCGATTGATGTATCAAAACATAGCTATATCCACAAGGTATATAGAAACAGGTTATTAACGTATATAACGTATCGACTAGGGTAGTGTTTTTGAATCTTATTGAATTCGCGACCCCCTTACAGGTTGAAAAATTCTGCCGACCCCCTTGTAAGACAGACAAAGAATTTATAAATTAAAAGACTATGATAATGATTTTCTTTATTTTGATACCTTTACTTATTAGTCTGCAAGAAGTCGCGAGATGTTTGCAACTATGTAAGAACTATGTTGGACGCCCGCTTGCGCATCTACCTTGCCTGTTTCCTTCTGCCAGTGACCCCCCGACTAAGGTTTCGTGACCCCCCGACTAAGGTTTCGTGACCCCCCGACTAAGGTTTTGTGACCCCCCTAGGGGTCGCGACCCACAGATTGAAAAACACTGGACTAGGGAAATCTAACGCATATGAGGTAATGTTGTAAAGCCAGTTGATAATTCTTTAGTCTGTAAATAATTTAAAACGACATAATCACCTGCGAAGTGGATAACGCAATGTATATCTGAACGACTCAACTCGACCGAATGGGGATGAATCTCATTATCTGTCGAATGCTCTTTGCCGGGTTTGTCGTTCATTTATTATTCAATTCAATACACTCAAATATAATGTTTAAGTTGCCGCGGTGATGTGAAAAATATTTCCAGTTTTTCGTTACGGGACGCCATCTATATTAAATGCTGTACTTTAGTAGGCGCATAACTTAAGAGCCTTGACTGATTTGGCCATTTTCTTTAAAAAAAGCATAATTGTCTGAATTAGGATTTTACGGAAGCGCGTAGCGAAAATTCAATTTCCGGAATTTTCGCTACGCGAACAACGAACGATTTCTGTTCGTTCGTGGCTCGGCCCGTCCTCTTTTTGCTGAACTGTAGCAGTTACAACAGAGTATAGTGTATGATGACTGTTCTTTAGCGTTATGTTATGAGGTAAGATGGGAGCGGGCGTCATTATAATAAAATAGATACCGTTAAAGAGAAGTCATCATCGACGACATCAGACGTCAAACACGTGGTGTGTCAAGTCTCATCTTTAGTGAAACGTATTTTACCTATGCAAGCTTTTCCAACTACTTACAAAGTTTCAAAATTAATACTCTTCAATAAATTCACTTTTAAATCAATCAAATCAAATCATTTATTTTGCAAAAACACATGGTGTTACAGGGTCTTCAATTAAAAACATTAGAGCTTACACATGTCACCAAAATTATTAGTATGCAAAAATAGAATAAAAATCACAAAAAAACTACGTCAGTATTATTTACCTTCACTTTCTCTCAAAGCGAATAAACATGTCTTCCTGTAGTTTCAACTATGTAAATAAGGAATTTTAATCACGATACACTCTTCATACTTATGAATTTAAAAACGCAACCGAAATCTCCGCTAGCACGCGAGCATACACACAAGTGTCGACTGAGCGTAGACCGTTTTAACACCAAATAGATATGTGCAGAAAGATTTTGAAAACTATTTTTTATGTCTATAACAAGTATGTAAGTACAGAGGTACAATACAATTTTTATTAGGTGCATAGCATTTACGAAACGCCAATATTTGGCAAATAATGCTCTTTTGTCACTGGGCTCCATTTGTATCTCATAATGATAACCTCAGTAGCTTTTCCTTCGTCAGTATCATTCTTGGGTAAACTAGATTTGTCGGGGATGTGGACCATCTAGCCTTTCTAAAAAAAAAACCTAAATTGAATAAACGGCTTTGATATGTACCCCAATATTACTTTCGCTGTCATGCAAATAGGAATTGACCCCTGGGAGTCTACAGACCAATTTGAGAAACATTGATGGTATCTAGGATGTCCTGTTTCCAAGACATTCGAAAGCATACCTGGAAACGTCGACACAGAGTCAAAATTTCAGTCACAGATCTCCAAGTCTTCCATGATTTTTGAGACGTAGGTACTTATAAAAATGGTAGACATGAATCAAAATTGTGGTTTCAATCTTAGATTGAATTAAGTGACCTATGTATGTATCTATTTAGTTTTCTTGAACGAATTTAAACTCTTGTGGAACCTTTATCTTATCTATTCTGTGACAAATTAGAGCAAAAGTAGTTGAAAATGTTACAGCTAGGAAAAAAATGGTGCGATTTTTCATCCGCTCTTTGCACGGGGTGGGGGGACGGACGCCGGCGACGATTTTCGCAATTGACCTAATTATGCTAAAACGCTTAAAATGAAGGGCCACGGAAAATGAAACATGCTCTCAATTTTAGCGGTTGCTGGTCTTGTACGGTATTACATTTTGACATTATTTCAGTTTGTTTAAGATTGGCGAGTCGAGTTAAAGGTATCAGTTTAATAATTGTATGTGTGTTCGGTTACTAACAAGCAAACGGATTTAGATAGATATCTGTGGAATACCCACAGATATCTATCTAAATAGATGACGCGAATGTATGTACTTTGCGTGTCAAAATCTGTACAAAAATGGGGCACAATGTTCTTCTTTTGAAACTGTTTCCGCGGACTCGCATAAGGCTGCATGTCCACCAGAGATGTGTAGCGAGGGATATGTTTAGCTGACAAATAGGATAGCTTCATTTTCACGTTAAAATTCGAATGCCAGCTTAACTTAATCAATCTTGTGACTTTATGGTAGGTACAAAAAAGTTACACGCTTAGTTTTCATACGGATGGAGGCACTTGCGTTATCTATTTAGATTTACGTCTGTGGGAAAATTATATTATCTTAACAAACGAAATAAATGAAATATCAATCATAATATTATATCTTCCTATATAGACAGATCGTCTAAAAAAATAACCTTATTGAGTTATTGCCGATTCTTCCTAGTCTCGTAATTATAGAATCTTCGACCTTCATAAATGTCGTTCTAGAGCCTAAACAGCCTTTGACTTCAACTGTAATACTGAAAAACGCGCTGTTAAATGCTAGCAGCACTTGAACCAGATCCGAAGAGCTGTAAACATCGCTACAAGCTAATGACTAAGCTACAGTTTTAAGCCAAAACCAACTGAATACTAAACGCTGTATCCTCCGCCGCTAACGAGTTCAGCGATTTGTGAAAACGTATTCTTCGCATTGCCTCGTAAATATCCTGACTTGGTTTACTTGACGATTGTGTTACCGTGAGATTCCAATTAGAATTTCGTTTCAGTTATTTATTATCATATTTCGGGGGAAATGTAGCTTCCTAATAGTGAAAGAGTGTTTCGAATCGGAGCAGTAGTTCGTACATCCAAACATACAAACATTACTGTAGTACCCAACTAATATGGCTTACCGATGTACCTGCGCAGAAGATACATTTTCAAAGCGCGGGAAACGCTATTGGTCGGCAGCTGCCGCCATGTTAGCGCGCGCCGTGCTGAGGGGGGTGACTTGTGAGTGAGACGGAACTAACAGCTGCAGTGTATTATGAACCGTATAGTAGTGATTTAATTTATTTATTTATTAGTTTTGCAGCTTAACAGCATTATAAAACAGCCAAAACGCTACTAGAACAAAAAAAAAAAACATTATCGCATTAAAATATTCCATTCATCTAAGATGAATCGATCGAATCGATGTGATCTAAGGTTGAAAGTTTTAAGCATTCTTTCGTTAATCTTCGGGGCCATACTTTCTTTTCTGTGCAAACGAAGATTCACGACGCGCCATATCAGTTGGGTACTACTGTACCTCTTTATAATATCCTATTTATATAATTTGTTTGTAACGCCTTCACGTCTCAACTCAAGGGATTATCATTAAAGGCATGCACATAGCCTATGGTATGGAGAAGGACATAGGCTACTTTTTATCCCGGAACGCGGGTGAAACCGCGGGGGACAGCTAGTAAATGGCTTTTATACTAGTAAGGTAGAACAAGCATACGCCCCGGTTGATGGTAAGCGGTTACCGTAGCTCATAGACACTTGCAACACCAGGGGTATCACTCGTGTATTGCTGACTTTATATAAATCTCTTCACGCACTCTTGAAGAACCCCATGCTGTACTCCGTTGGGAAAACCATGGCGGGGAGCTCATTCCACAACCTGGGAGCCAATTCTCATTCACTCGAATTCGTCACTCGTTCCAAATAAAGTTCGAACTCGTACTTTTTTCGAGTGAAAATCAAGTTAGGCTATTCTGAGAATTTTTAATAAGCCTAAGGATTTCCGTTACGCACAGAAAATATTTTGTCATATTCATTTATAATTATTATATAAAATTGATTAACTTATGAATTCCGGATATATTAGGATATAATAAGAGTAAAACGTAGTTTTAAATATTTTATATTCATTAAAATCTTTTAAATTTTAATTTAAGATATAACATTATCACGTACGTTAACAAAACGCAATTATCAAGTGAAACGAAACGCATCGTGCAATTTGTATCCATCATAATGGCAACATTTACTCCTTACACTCGAACTTATTTCAAAGGTTAGTTCGATTAGTGCCGAGAATACAGGAATCGAAAAATTTACTCCGCCCCTCGAAATTTTACGTTCGAAATAGAACTCGTAATGCAAGTTCGATTCGAAGGCTAGTTCGAGGGAAGTGAGAAGTGAAGTTTGTCGGCAGATGTTCTTCATTTAATTTTATGATTAGTATTTATTCAATGTACTGTTTATGTATCTAAAACACAATGAAAACAGAACAGTTTACTACATTTTTTTAGTTTTATCTATTATTTACTGTGTCAGTTGCAAATGTGCGTTTTAATTTTAATTTTATGATTTCTTTTGTTTATTAACCTACATTAACCTATCTAAAATAAGTATACGTTGTATCCCACGTATAAGCTCCCAATTCAAGAACCAGACAACTGATTGTCTGGTTCTTGAATTGGGAGCTTGATGGCCATGAAAAGAGTTTGATTTTCCCATGTTTTATTATTACTATAGAGAAGAAGCCATACATCACAGTACTTTCCGTAGTTTTCCGTAGAACGATGAACGAAACTGGTAAGAGCCGTGAAAATCACGGTCTTTGCTAGAAAAATATGTACTCCTAAAAGCGTTCTGATAGCGCTACGTGTTTCTACTGCCTGCTTAGACGATTAATTAATGTTTTAACGCTAAAGAGAACTTTAGTTGACTAAAAAAATTGGGACATAACCATTGCTTATGACAGCTTCTCTATACGTAGTAATAATAGCTCAATGGATTTTCTTTAAGTCGGAGCTAAGATAGCGTGTTGTTTTCCGGATCGTATTGGCTTTTTAATTATACGATCGTTGACACTGTTGTGTGTTTTTTTTAAATTTATATTTATAGACTAACACTAGACCGATGGTCTACTCGATGCTAAATACCATTGTGATACAAAATAGAAACACTGCTACACCAAAAGTTAAATCGCGACACATGCCCCTACATGTCCATATACATCAATGTCCGACATTGAATTATAGCCCAAAGTCCATACAACCGTGCGCCGCGCCCTCGTCCCCTACTATCAGTCGCGAATATTTTATGAACGAGTTCACAAACGTGCGTCATTTATTCATGGTCGGACGGCGCTTAATTTGTTTAGGCCCTTTCATTATGTGCTGTAGAGATCTTTTCGGATTACTTTTGAATCTCGATGCTATTTTTGGATGTACATATGTAATTTTTGTTAAAAGTACTAGAGTGCCGGTTGACATTAAAGTAAATTTTAATTTGATAAAATTTATATTTGCTATCATAAATTACTTTTTTTTACAATAGCCAGGCTTGATCTGACAACAATCTACCAAAATAACATCACTTAGCATTCAAATTCAAAACCATTTATTCAAATAGACGTTCACAGGCACTTATGAAAAGTCTGACTCTAATACTCTAATACCGGTTCGGAAGGTTGCATTTGCTGAGAAGAGACGGCAATAAACTGAGCAATTACTCTTTTCAAAACAAGCTTAGATTAATTACATAATATTTACATTATAATCGCACTGACAACAATTGCGTGCCCCGGCGCGGCGGCAATGGCGGCATTTTAATTGTAGTCCAAAACCTAGAACTGACTCTTGAGAGCAGGTGCTGGACTGGAACACACACATTCGTTTTTAGTCGATGTATTATCAAAATTATATTCCTATGCCTATGCAATATTAATTTTAACAATTATCAAGGACAATAAAGATTCGCAAGTTAGGTCATAAAACTTTCGAGTGATATTCAAGTGAGGTTACCGCGCGTGACTTACCTTCGTGAGCCCGTAGTTGTCTACATTTTGATCACATAGAATATTCAGTCGCTGGAGCCCTGGAGGCCTAGCGGCTTTCATTAAATTTTGATTTTTCCCCGCCTTATTTACCGACACCCTGGTAATTGAGCGAGCGGGGACATTAGAATACCTGTTCATTTTATTTTACGATTGTTTTACGCCATTCAACTTCTGGATGTGAATTCTGAATTAATCAGACACGTAATTAATTTCATTATTTATGAATACATATTTCCGTCTGTATCTTAGGTATATGTTTTTTTTATTGTTGGAAAAAAGCCAAACAGAGATTTTCCAAAAAATATTTAAAAATATTAACCTTTCTGAGTTTCTTGCCGGATTCTTCTCAGTTGAAGGCCGAGTTCCGAGCCGGTGGTGACTTCAGTAAATTTGACCTTCATAAGTGCCCTTCTAAGGCCTTAATTTCATAAAAAGCTTTGACATTGACCTTATAGTAAAAACTCCTATAATGGAAAACGATAGTGATAACTGATTTTGACTTCAAACTTTTGGAAAAAACAGGATATTACTTTAGTTTTTTTATAAAATATCATCATCATCATCATCAGCCTATAATGTCCCACTGCTGAGCACAGGCCTCCTTTCACAAATGAAGGTGAAAGGGAATGGGCAATACTCCACCACGCGTGCCCACTGCGGATCGGTGGAGGTAGGCTAGTGGTCAACCTACTGTTGGAGTTTTTCAAGCCGCCTAGGAGGCATCCAACTAGCTTAACGACTATCACAATTAAGTGATAACCGGGACCAACGGCTTTACGTGCCTTCCGAAGCACGGAAACGCTCGATTTGAAATACCACTAGGCGGTCACCCATCCAGGTACCGACCACGACAGGCGTACCTTAACTTTGCCGATCGATTAAGAACGGCTAATCATGCTACACCACGAGCGCTTCGCTAATTAATAATTTATAATATAATTTATAATAAAATATTTATAATAGTTAATTATAAAATATGCTTCTACAATAAAAAAAGACAATGGTGCCGATTCTGTTGTAAATCGCACTAAACAAATTTTAGTCACATCTCTTCTTACGAACATGATTGAAAAAGGATATTTTAAGTTGTCAAATTAATCTTTGCCGTCTTATTATGCGTGTATTTAGGCGTAACCGTGATAGATGGCGACTAAAATTGCATTGAAAACAAGCATTGGACTAATTTGACAGGACTAAATTTCTTACATCCTTTTCTTATGTTCTTTGTTAGAAAGAGACATAGTGACATTAAAATTAGTTTAGTTGTGAACAACAGAATCAGGGCCAATAGCCAACTCAGATTGTCTAGAAACAAACGTAATCTTTCTTAGATATATGCTGTCTCTTCCATTAACATTTTTAAACCTTACAGAAGAATAGAATAGAATAGAAAAGCATATAATAATACGTAAGCAAGGATGAAATCACAACTGTTCCTCGTTGTACAGACTACTCTATGCTTATTTTTAATTTCCGCTCGTTCGCGACCGGAACCGTTCGGTATACTTCGGAAGGGGAAACGACTGTCTCTTTCACACGCGTTTGTGTTTATTGTTTTGTGTGTATCTGTTTGTATGATTTATCATTTCAAACAGTTGTGTTTATTTGATGTGAAGATGCCTTTGAGTTTAGGACTTTGTTTACTTTCTCATTGTGTGGTTACCACTTTTAGCCACGTTATTACTTACGGTGAGATTGTGGTCAAACGCAGAAACAAATAAAGTTTATTTTTTTAAATATGCTTTTTTTATGTCAATAGGTTGACAAACAGGCAGACGGTCCACCTGGTGGTAAGTGGTCACCGCCGCCTATGGACATTTGCAATACCAGGGGGATTGCCGATATGTTGCCGACCTTGAACAGCTCTTTTTATACCCCTTTTGAAGAACCCCATATCGTAGCGCTGAGGGAAAACCGTAATGGGGAGCTCATTCCACATCCTAATGGTCCGCAGTAGGAACGTCCGACTGAACCGCTGTGTGGACGATCGAGGCGGCTCGAGGATGTGAGGATGAACTCCACATCGCCGGCGAGCGGTGCGGTGGTAAAAAGGTGATGATGGCACCAGGTCAAAAAGTTCTTGAGAACACTCCCCATTATACAGACGGTAGAACACACAGAGAGAGCCAATATCTCTCCGAAGGCTGAGAGGTTCCAAACCGCCTGTGAGTTCGCTTGGTAATGATACTGTTGGAGCACGCTTACCCAGAAGAAAGCGACAATGGTAATGTTTTTTCGTAATGTTAAATCGAATCCACATTTTCTTCTTCTATTATAGAAAAACCTCTTATCTTCCAAATAGAAGATTCCATCCTCGTATATACAGCGTGTGCTCGCACGCGGCGACTAGTAAAGCGGAAGCGCAGGATACGATCAATCACTCAGCGCCAAACATACAACACTCTGTATTATTGCATTTATAAATAACACTGGAACACTGGCCGCAGCTTGTAGCGGTGTTATGCTCAATATTGAAGTTTAATCTATTTATTTATGTTTTATTTACATTTTTTGGTATTACTGTAGAAAAATCGTAACATGAACGAAAGTGGCGTCACTCAAAAAACAAATTGGAATGTTATGGTGCGTCCACGCTACGCAAACCGAAGGAGTCGAGCCTCTATTCGTTCGTTGCTCACGATATCATCAGGGGTATTTTAAAACGTCGGAATCGATATCGGAAACGGATTCAAAAAATTATGAGGCGAATTTCAGCGATTGCTATTTTAATTTCCGAAAACTTTTCGATGAATCGAATTGATATTTCGGTAAAGAAACATCAAAAATATTCGAATTCGGAAATTTTAAAAAGCAGTTGCGCAATATCGCCTCTGTAGTTTTTGGTTCCGTTTCCGATATCGAATCCGAGCGTTTTAAAATAGCCCTGCTGGTGTGGACTTACAACGAGCCTACGACACGAGTGCCTGTTCGTGAAAAAACTGACAATCGGCGGAGCGCAGTCGAGCGCGAGCCGAACGTTCGTTCGAGGCTCGCAAGTCCGTCCACGCCACGCAAATCCGTGCTCCACGTGTGCTCGGCTCGTGCTCGGTTCGCATAACGTGGATGCACCATTAGTTGATATTAAAAGGAGAAGATACGATTCCCTAGTCCACAGCGCGTCGGACTTCAAACTAGGTCTAGCTGACGCACTATTACTGTTAAAATAAATAGGAAAAACGTTAGAGTCACAGATTATTAAATCAAAAACTAGGTCATGGACGACTGTTTCAATAATAGTGATATTGCAGTAGCAACTGTGTCTAGGTACCCTGACTCCTTATTTCAATCTATGATAGCTACAATATCTGCTATGTCTTGCTCCCGATACACATTAGCGACAAGTTCTAAAGGTAGTTGCCAAACAGGCGAAAACTTCTTACTATTCTATACTATCATGCTTCGGTTAATTTTTGGCCCCCCTGATGGTAAGCGGTTAAAGTAGCCATATGGACGCTTGCAAAACACGTGGCATCACTCACGCGTTACCGACCTTTCCCCTCTCCCCAATGAGCCGATGACTTCTTCCCGATGTTCTAAAAACTCGAGGTCATTTTAGGATCCGAACACAACCTTCGAGACCACTACATCACTACACTACTATCAGACATCACTACCAACTAAGCTTCCATCACCATAAGAGATTAAATATGCAATTTTCGCAATTCGCAATACCGCATTCATAAAAATGCAGAAGCAATATTAAACACCTGGTCATATTGATGTTTGAATATACAGCTTCTGGCTGCATTGCGAACATTGGCGCGGGCGTAAAGTGTCGCTTTTATAGCTATCGGCTACGAATGATGTTATGTTGCCGCTATATGACTTATGCACTTTGTAGTTGAATGACTAATGCTGTGGGGGAAAATATTGATGGTAGTGTAGATCTTGGAGTTTTATGTGCATATTTTACTTGGCTCAGTGACCCGCTAACAATCTTATAGGTGTTAGTTCGATTCCCTGATTGACCAGACGAAAGAATAAAAAAAAATAAGTTAAAGAAGTAGTAATTATCGCTTTATTGTTGAATAATATATCCAGCGCTTGAGTTTTTAATTAAAATTGTTTTAAAAATTGATTAAGTACTATAACGACATAGGTCAACACAATACAGCAAATAGTTTTATTTTATTTTATTTTATTTTATTTTTATTGGAAAACTTACGGCTATAATACATCAAACTGCTTAAATAGATAGTAATTAGGCCAATAACAAGTTTTCGCCAATATTTAACAAAATATATAGTTGGACAGAGTAGCTTATAAAATGATTAAATACTAGCTGATAACAAGACAATCATATTTTTAAGAAGAAAAGAAAAAATACATAGTTACAATCACTAAAAATCACTAAATTACAGTTTTTAGGATATACCTACTTTAATTTAATTACCTACTTTACGTTTGAGAACCAAAGAATTCCGATACTAGTCTTAGCTTTATTGAATTTGAGCTATCAAAAAACGGGTCGAAGTCCATGTCGGAAAGAAGATTATTGATAACGCTGGGGACCTTACAAAAGAATGAGTTCTTTCTATAATTTGTGTTAGCAAAGGGGGCATGGAATAACAGGTTTTTCCTTCGCATTGATAACGGTGTTCTAACAAATATTTTGCTTACTAGCTCCGTACTATCTATTGCACCATGTAGAATATTCAAAAAATACGTAATATCTGCAATGTTTCGTCTAGTGTCTAACGGAAGGAGATGGTGACGACGACATCGCACACTATAGTTATCATCCACAATACCGGTTCTGAATTGGAGGTATCTCAGGAACTTCTTTTGAATTTGTTCAATCCTTGAGATATAACACTCATACATAGGACTCCAAACTTGTGAGCAATATTCTAGGATACTGCGGACAAACGAACAGTATAGCACTTTGAGTGTTTTAATATTGTTAAAGCAATATGATGTTCTTATAATAAAACCTAATGCCTTATAAGCTTTTGAAACGATAGAATCAATATGCATATCATATAGTAGTTTACTGTCCTGTATGATCCCCAAGTCCCTGATGTTAAATACCCTAGTTAATGACGATCCTTTCAGCATATATGATGTTTGTAGGGGTTGATGCTTGCGCGTGAAAGTAATGACATAACATTTTGAAATATTTAAGTCTAATTTGTGTTCATTACAATAAACATCAAAGCGTGTTAAATCTTCCTGGAGTTCCGATACATGAATGGGATTATTTATAGGTTTTAAGATTTTCATGTCGTCAGCATATAAATAAATTTGTGAGTGCTTAAAGCATGTTCCGATATTGTTAATAAATATTGTGAAAAGAAGAGGGCCTAGCAACGAACCCTGAGGTATACCGGATGGTATGCCAACCCATGATGACATATATCCATTAAGCACAACTGCTTGACTTCTATTTTCAATGTACGATGTAAACCATCTCAATAAACTACCATGGATACCTGCCTGATACAGCTTTCTCAAAAGAATTATGTGGTCTATTCGGTCGAAGGCTTTGCTATAATCAGTAAAGATCGCGTCAACTTGATAACCCATAGACATAGCATTAGTGATGAAGTCACCAGTCAACAACAAATTGGATGTGGTTGACCTTCTCTGTAGGAAACCATGCTGGATTTCCGTAAAAAATGGTTTTAATGCGTTATATA
This sequence comes from Polyploca ridens, assembly GCA_951394255.1. Lineage (NCBI taxonomy): Eukaryota > Metazoa > Arthropoda > Insecta > Lepidoptera > Drepanidae > Polyploca > Polyploca ridens. The sequence goes on along the minus strand of OX596264.1, from coordinate 13,671,067 downwards.
CTTGTGCATAAACTATTCTTTCAAAGACTTTAGCAAGCACACAAAGCTTTGAAATGGGCCGGTAATTTTCCACTTTGGTTTTAGGTCCTTTCTTATGAATAGGGGTGACAAACGCAGATTTCCAAATTTTTGGTACTACTCCTTCAGTCAAGGATCGCTCAAATATAATACTCAATGGAATTGCTAGACTATGAGCACAGTTAATTAAAAGCACAGGTGAGAGTTGATCAGGGCCCGCTGATTTATTTACGTCCAGAATTTTAAGTTGATTTTTAACGCTTTCTATTGAGATTGCAATGCTACCAATAGTAGTTGGTGATAGGCCATCAAGCTCAAATACTGTTGTGTCTCTAGAATTAGTTGTTGGTTGCAAGAAAGAGGAATAAAAATAATCAGACATCAATTGGCATATTGAAACTGCGTCTGTCGCAGTTTGATTATTAAAACTCATACAGGCGGGTAGAGAGTTGTTTTTGTTTTTATTACCCACATAAGACCAGAATAACTTTGGATTGGTAACAATATGAGCTTCTATTCTTTGGACATAATCGTTAAAACACTTAACCTCGACAATTTTAGCACGGTCCCTAAGCAAAGAGAATATATTATAGTCAGCAACATTTCCGTAAGTTTTAAACTTCCGGTGAAATTTGCTTTTTTCTCTTAGTATTTTAATAAGACTCGAGCTATACCATGGTGGAAATCTATCACCCCTGACAGCCTTGTGCGGAATAAATTTGTCTTTTAAATCATTTATCACCAAATAAAATGTATCCAGAGCCTGATCCACTGAACATCCCTGCAATAAACTATACCAGTTCATTCCGCTTAATTTTTCTCTGATACTATTATAATCGCCTGAATCGTAAAAATATTTTAATCTAGATTTAGTTGATGTTACTTTTTCAAAGTCGGCATTGAAATATAAAATTAATGCCTTATGGTGAGGGTCTTCTCTAACAAGCGGTTCGTCACAGATCGATACTGATACCATCACATTAGAAAAAACTAGGTCTAAAATTCTTTTGTTACTGTTTTGCACATAATTAAATTGATTTAAATTGCCGAGACTAATTGTATCAAAAAATTCGATCATGTTATCACCCTGTACATTGCTTGGCAAAAGACCAACATTATCATACCTCCAATGTAAGTGTGGGAAATTAAAATCACCCAGTATAATGAAAGTATCCGTAGGATGGTTTAAGATTATTTCATTTAGGACACTTGTGAAGAAACCTAATTGAACAGAGGCCGAGTTACCTTTATTTTGATTACATAAATATAATGTACAAATGTGTATTTTTTTGGATGACTGATTAACCGTTTTAGGTAGGGAAACCGTTACCCAGATATCTTCTGCTGCACTTCGCCACTCTAAATTCTCATATGAAATTAAATTCTTATGGATTGCTATTAACACTCCACCACCCATAGATTGAGAGGTTACAGCATAGTCGCGATCACGCCGGTAAACAATGTACCTGTCGTCGAACAATTCCTCGCTTTTTATTCCATCTAAAAGCCATGTTTCTGTTAAGCATATAATATCGTGAGAGCTTAATAATAATTGTCTATTAAATAAGTTTGTTTTAGTACGAAGTCCTCGAGAATTTTGATAGTAAATATCAAGGCCTTTTATAGAAAAAGTGTAAGCAAATTGGGTTTAAGTCTAAAGTCACAATAAGCAGAAATGCAACTATCTTAAAAAACAAGAGGTATATTAATAAATTATAAAAATGCGTATTAATATTAGGTAGGATTGTGAATATTAACTTATTATGAAACACTAATTGGTTACTTCGTACGGATTTTAAGTCTAGCATATTATTTAAATTTCTCGTTATGAAAATATTATTAGGTACACAAAAGTGAGTAATTGCGTATGCTTCAAAACAAACTGCAATAACACAATCCAGGTTTAGGACACAATTGATAAGAAACACAGCAAATAGCGGCGGCATGAGCGGGCGACTGGCATTCATTAATAAAATTATAACTATTGACAACCTAATACATTTCAAGTAATAGCAAGAGGGTAGATAGACATTTAGCATAGAAAAATAAGCAGATAATTTTAATATAGTGAAGCAGAATATGCAGCGAATACTAAGCTTTTCGTGTAGTGCAATAGCAGTCATAACAGCATGAACAACCGAGTGATTAGTAAATGAGTAGACGGTCCCGGGCGTTATCGGTCGACACTTTAAGCAGGTAAAAAGAATATCGATGTTTCTCAAACATTGTTGAATTATTTTGTAACGTAATAAAAAGTAAAATATAATAAACCTTCCTCTTAATGAATTTTTTTGATGTCTTCGGTGTTCGCAATCAGTATTATGGGAGATGTTGACATCTTCCTCACCAAAATCTTGCAATTCTTTACCCATACATATTGGAAATGGTTATCTTTTGCTGCTATTTTGGTTTTAGACAATAAAATTTTGTTTTCAACGGTAAGGTGATCGTTAATAAATATCTTTTCCTTACCATTATATCCCAAGTCGCCTGAGGATAGACCTTTTAGATTGCGTGTTGCAGCAGAAAAATTTTCTTTAGTGTATCTGTTATTAAAACATGCTATTATAGGTTTCGGAGCGTCCTTATTTCGAGATGGAATTCTTGTGATGAAATTAACTTGCTCCTTGTTAAACGATATGTCTGCCTTAGCTGCCAATTTGGACATGACTTCAAATAAGTTCTCATCTTTAGTGAGAGGCACTCCTTTGATCTCCAAATTATTGAGGCGAGACCATTGTTCCTTATCATTAAGGTCACGTTCGATCTTGGCAAACCTCTCTTGCATTCCTGAGAATCCAGCAGTTATGTTTTCGACTTTGATTATCCGCTCCTCCAGATTGTTGATCTTGGTGTTAGTATCCTTATTCCAGGCATGTGCAGCTTCCACAGAATCCTTGAGGTCAGCGATGTCTGTTTTAATTACTTTGACATCATTCAGCAGGCTTGCAAGCGGAGCAAGTTTATCGTGGATTTGTTTTATTTCGGCCAATACCAACTGCAAGTCATGATGCCCAGATGATGACTTAGTCGAATCTGAGGTCTCGGGGGTGTTTACAGGAGTACTGCTTCCTCTGCACGATACACACTTCCAGGAACCTTTTCTGTCAGGTCCCAATTTTCGGTAGCCAACTTCGGTTATTCCAGCACAAGGGAAATCAAAATGTAGTTTGCACCTGGCACATTGCGGACCCTCGTGTATCTTGGCATGACATCTTCCACACGACAGCATAATGAAATATTTTTATTTTATTTATTTTTTATTTACTGCACTTTTTAATAACAAAACTTTGAGAAACGCAACCACGGCGGCGGTTCGAATAGGTCTTACTACTTTAACGCCCGTACGGGGAATGAAAAGAGAATCAACAATACAATACATCCCAACCACGACTAAAGGCGATATCTCAAAGCGCACATGGGCCGGGAGTAAATAATTCGAGAGTTCCGTACCCCATTGATGTGTCAACATGACTGATGGCTGCTCCCGGCACCGCTCGGCAACTCACGCCTTTGTAAGAGGATTATAAAGCTCGTATAGTGGCTGTATTGGAAATGATGGAGTTGTTTGCTTATCGAGAATGAGCGGAAGATTTATTAGCTGTTACTAAGATTCGAAATTTTCCATCATCTTGCGTTTACAAGCTATTTAGTGCTTGAAATCACCCAACGTATAACATTATCTTATATCATACGGCATTTGTCTGCGTAAGGGTCTTAAAGCCATCTGAGGCTATCACTTTCATAAAAGCAGTACCTATATGACATGCATGGGAGCTATTAAAACAAGAGCTTTTCAAGGCATGGTGTTGCAAACATCCATTGACCATGGTGAACTGTTTCCTTGCCAGTTAAACAATTGAAATCAATCAAAGGATATATTTATGAAGAAGTGTTGGTTCCCTCTGATAATTTCTAAGCTCATAATGGAGCGCAAAAAATCATTAAGTATGAAACCAGTATCCAATTCGAAAACTAAACCCACAAAAATACACCCTCAAAACCTTTTACCATAATACAAAAGGTAAATAACATAAAGTTATGGACAATCCATTTGGTGCAAGTTTGCAGCTTGCAGCAACAACGGCGGCTGCTATAGCACGGCAAGTTAAACTGAAGCAAGTGGACCGACTACTGAATGACTAATGGCGTTATGAAGTTATCAGTCTTGCCGTGTCAGCTTCGGACACACGGGCGGTTGGTGTGACTTACTTGTGGCACAGTCTATAAAACCATACAGTCGTTTGACGAAGATGTCTAGACAGGGCAATCATGCGGGGTGTGAGGGGCGAGACGGGGAATGCCGAGCCCGACCTGCGAACAAAACGATGTTAGTAGCTCAGGCGGGACACAGCATACTCCGAACCGTGCATAACGTGCATTAGAGTATTAGAGTTTGACTATTCATAAGTTTCTGTGAAGGCCTATTTGAATGAATAAATTATTTCATATCATTTCATTTCATTTCATTACTTTATGGCCGTCGCAATACTGTCTAGACGTTGCCGGCATTTTCCACGATATCAAAGGCGTCGAACGACTGTATGGTTTTATAGACTGTGCTTGTGGCACAAAATATCATTGACTCTAATTATAAGGCAAAATAATATCTGACATATGTCATGGTAAAAAATACACACAACAAGACTAAAAAACAGTTCATGTATGAGACTTGACACACCACGTAGTTAACGTCTGAACTCGTTGATGATAACTTTTCTAAGCGGTATGAGGTCTAAGGCAGGTAGAGACCGGGCGTCATTATAATAAAATAGATACCACTAAAGAGAAGTCAATCAATGACGTCAGATGTCAATAAAGTGGTGTGTCAAGTATCATCTTTAATGGCACGTATTACAAACGACAAGGAGAACCTTAATGACATATTTTTAAAAGTGAAATCTTTACCTTTATTAATTTGATCTTTGAATTTAATATTTTTATAGTAACGTAATATGAACACGCCACACTTATTCTAACTGTTTTATTTGTTTTATTCACTGTCCTTCAACGTCGTGAGTAGCGTTTTAAAATTGTCAACCGAGACGGACTTGATTATAAGCTAGTACTTGTTAGTAGTCTTCCATCTCTTTCTAAAGTGTCCGCGCTAGGTTGGCATGACAAGGACAGAAGATGATGTAAGTCTTAATTCATTATTGTTGTTTGTTGTTATGGTTTGTTTTCATTAGATTACTTAGTTAAAACTAAGCTTTATTAAGTTATTTGCTAGTGGGATAAAAAGGTTTAAGTAGGACACTATAAATTAAATATCATAGAGTAAAAATTTTAATAGAGTGATATCGTTAACAACATTACCTTGTGCGAAGTGTGAGCAGTTTGCATATAGATGTATTCACAGACATATCGTGCACTAGTTGATTTACAGTCGACAAAATGTCAATATGAGTTCCTTGTCATTATTTCTCGGTAAATCAGATGTACCCTACGGGGTAAACAGTTCAGGTTCCTCTCATAGTCTTGTGATGTAAAGAACGAGAAATTCGCAATAAAATACTATATTGTTATTCTAGATGATAAGTAATCTTTCAAACTATGAGCTCGTGCTCACGACACGTACTCTAACTTTACTACAGTCGCTCTATTAATATTCTATCTCAATGTTAAATATGCTGCACGAATTCAATAATGATTTTTAGGTATCCAAGGAAATACTCCACCTCCGGCCATCTAATCCCAAATTAAGCAGGACAACATAAGAATCAAACCAGACCAACAGGCACACAAATGTTTGACCTGTGTGGGAATCAAACCCATGACCTGTGGCATGTCAGTCGGTATATGTAACAAACGACATCAGTCTAAAACAAATCATAAAGTACATCTAGAACGCGAGTGAAACCGTAGGACGAATAAAGATCAATTTTTCACACAAACCACTGCAATTCAAATGAATAAAACATACAAAGGAAACGGAATTCAATGTAAGTTTCCGATATAAAAATTGTACATCCGTTTTTCTATTTAAAACCCAAACTTTGTCCAACTATTTTGGAAGCGGACCAACAGGCCGCCCGCAGCCCGCCCGACACCGAACTTTGACTCAAACTGCAATTGCGACTGAAATGTCGCAGACACGTGACATAAAGGCATTGCTCGTATCCTCTATTGGTTATTTGAAACTGTTCTCGACTGCATTTACCAACTTATTTAATAACGGGAATTATTTGATGGAGGTTGTGAGGAACTATTTGGTTACATCGCTTTATAGTAGGGACACCTGGGAGTTAAGCATATTTTGTATGTCTAATACATTGGCAAGCTTGATAATAATGTATTATGTTATAATAATGGTGGTACTATCACACTTAGGCCACTTTCAATGGGAAATAAGCTTCTTTATTTCCTCCATGGAAATTAGTAATAGAATTAAGAAAAAAATCGGGAAAATAAATGAAAAACTATAAACCATGACGCAAATTAAAAAAAAAAAAATTGAAAAATTCCAAAAGTAGGTTGACCACTAGCCTACCTCCACCGATCCGCAGTGGGCATGCGTGGGGGAGTATTGCCCATTCCCTTTCACCTTCATTTGTGAAAGGAGGCCTGTACTCAGCAGTGGGACATTATAGGCTGATGATGATGATGATGTTGAGGTAAGAGGATCATCACTTATTACTATTGATTGAAAAAATAAAAATAATTTTCATTGCGATAATTATGTTATTTAAAAATAAACTTATTTAATTACAACTCATAAATTTTCTGACATAAATCCGTAAGCCGCCACTCTACAGCGAGCCTAAAACCCTCTAAAACGGACCTAAAACTTCCCGAACTGTTTTTTTTTCTCATTTTGTCTTTGAAAAGGAACGGTCCCAGTGACTCCGTAATTACTTACTCATTTGAGGCCTTTGATTCTTTTTTTAGGTCACAGTTTTAACTCTCGAATTTCTACGGCACATTATATTTTGTTATTTCCCTTTTTTATTCCATAATAATATATTTGTTGGGATGTTTCTCTCCCTGGGGGAGTATTGTGGAAATATTCCTTTGATAATTCGCGGATGGAAATGAGTTTTTCGGGGTTGGATTTCAAACGTAAACTTTTCCAATATACTGTGAAAAGAACTCTTGCTTATATTTTGATGTTTGTTGCAATTTTTGTACGAATAAATTATTTGGTGACGGATTTTTGTGGGGTCCACCTGCTATAGACGATTACAATATACCAAAGCCAGAATTCTATATAACATATCGTGTCAAACTTAGACTAACTTAGTTGGATAATTTAGTCACAAATGATAAAGTTACCTTGTTTGTATTTAACTCTGTCGGTAACAACAAATAGCATTATTCAACAATACATGTAGGTACTGCTATTTTCCTATGCGTCCGCTTCGGAAATGTTCGGTTGTCGACGAATCTCGCCGAAGTACCGTTTAATAAAACCTCTCCGCGAGATAAGATCGGAAAATCGAGTATCCCATTACATATTCCCGCTCGTGTGTTCTGAGTTACGACGTTTTAGCATAAAAGGTTACTTCGACCGTTTTGATAAGATGAGAATCAAAGGATACTATGTATATAGTTACATACTGTATACTGCATGGGATTAGCATTTCATATTTAGTTTTGTTCGTATATTTTTACTAAAAATAGTTTACAAGAAAACTAGTTTCAAAAATTGTTTCGAACTGTGCGGTCTCAAAGGAGCTTCCTTCCGCGGACGCTCAGATTGTAGAATGAGCTCCCCGCCGTGGTTTTCCCAATGGAGTACAGCATGGGGTTCTTCAAAAAGGGTGTGAAGAGATTTCTGCAGGGTCGGCAATGCGCGATTAACACCCCTGGTGATGCAAGCGTCCATAGGCTGCGGTAACCGCTTAACATCAGGCGGGCCGTATGCTTGTTTGCTGGTTTGCTGCCTAAGCAGTATAAAAAAAAATAGTTTCCATTAAACGTTATCACAAAAAGAAATGTAGGTACTCTTGCTATTTTAGTAATCCTGTTCTGTTATCATTTGCTGGCCCCAAAGGAAGATCAGCGTTGGTTTACATTCTCACGTACAGCCAACATTATGCTGAGTTGGAAGACTGATTTGTGATCTTTACTTTTTTGTCACAAATAAATGTTTGATTTGATTCATGTTCTATTCAAGGAATGTCAAAGCCATTTATTAAGTTGGGTTCTCACTTTGGAAGTCCGCAAGCTGGCAGCAAGGCTGGTGGAAGCTACGTGGTGAGTGGAAGCCTTCATTATATGAGAAACATTTGTGCATAATTTCAAAACATTATGGTGGCGCTCTTCTTCAAAAAAGGCGATAAGGCCTACCACCCGATATCCTTCCTAAGCCACGTCTATAAGTTGTTTTCGGGAGTCATTACGAATTGTCTAGGTTTGTAGACTTCCAGCCTCCCGAACAAGCCGGTTTCCGTTAAGGCTTTAGGACCATAGATCACATACATATACGTCGCCAAATTATACAGAAGACTGAGGAGTATAATCGGATCAGATAGATAATTATTACTACGTATAGAGAAGACGCCACACATCACAACTATGTTCCGTTCAAGTGAGGCCACACGGCACTTGTTGGCGTAAAACGATTAACGAAACGCGTAAGCGCCGTGAAAATCACGATGTTTGCAAGAAAACTACATATTTCAAATTAAAATTGGTTCTTTAGCCGTTTAAAATCTAAAACGCCTAGATAAAGGCACAGAATGTGCTTGACTACATATGTAGTACAGTAAACACTGTAGTATTACCAGCTTCGTACCTTGAATAGTCTAATCTACAGTACACAGTAACCCGCAGCATGCGAGCGGTTGCCGTAGACCGCGCGCCGCCGCCGCCCGGTCGCCGAGACCGCTCCATAATTAACCGCAAACAAAAGGGACTCATTATTCAACGCCGCATCCCCGCTGATTTTATTCAAGTTTTATTCATTCGCCACTCGTGAAACCGACTATTTTGTTTATTTGTTGCGTCGTTTGTTACGAATATTAATCCTTTAATTAACATTAGTGTAATGTATCTTGCTTAGAATTGGCTATACATACATATTTGTGTATTTGTTAAGGTATTCCCTGTTTTTTAAGTCTAGTATTTGTTTAGCATAATGCAGCATCTAAAATTATATGAAAAAATACATAATTTTCTCTTGGAAACATTACAGCCATAGAGATCGATTTATACCACTAAGGTGGCAAACAAGCATACGGCCCACCTGATGGTAAGCAGTTACCGTAGCTTATAGACGCTTGCAACACCAGGGGTATCACTTGCGCGTTGCTGACCCTGAAGAAATCTCTTCACACCCTTTTTGAAGAACCCCATGCTGTACTCCATTGGGAAAACCACGGCGGGGAGCTTATTATAAAGTAAAGCTAATAATGTCTTTAAATGTTTACTTCTATAAGAAGAAAAATGTGGCCTTATGAGATCTTCTGTGTCTGTGCCAATTGTATTCTTCATATAAACTTTCCAAATCTTTACTTATATCATGGATTAAAATTGCCAAAATTACAAAGCAAAAATAATTTAAGTTTAACACCACACAATTCCGTTCCCCATTTATGTAAAATACAATAATTAAATGTATATGATTGCATTACTGTTGTACGGTGCACAAGTGAGTGCAAATTGTCCAACAATTGCAACGTCAACCTCCGCGAGCTCTCGGCAAATTATAATTCATGGCGGCGAAACAACTGCGCTGATTCAAATATACTTTACTAAGGCTAGTGCCATGCTGAAATATAGCTTTGCATATTAACTATATGTCCCCCCGCGGTTTCTCTACAATTTTTGTTTCTATTCTGCGTGTGAAATTTCATCGTAGTTTAGGATTAAAAATTTCACTGACGAACAGCTACTTTCGCATTATAATATAGGTAGTGTAATGTGGATTTCTACAGCTTTTTAAACAATAATGTCTTATTTAAAAGACCTGTCGGGCTATCGCGTATCTTTGGTGGTGATCGTACCGAACACTATTAATGATTTCATCCAATGACGCGGTACGACGAAGACCATTGGTGGGTCCTGATTGGATAAAATTCATTAATGGTGTTCGTTACGATTAACACCAAAGATACGCGGTAGAGCCCCAGATTAATTGGAAGGGTTTCTTAGGTACAATTAATTAGGAATCTAAACAATTTATGCATAATTTTCATATATTACATAAGCTTATATTTTAATTTATAGTCTTATCCCTTCACTTCTGCTGTAAATGCATAGACAAATTGCAATATCAATTGTGAACCCTTGAATATGTTTTAATTAATAGAACAGTGAAGGCTAATAAGCGGCGGGACGCGGCCGCTGCGCCGTGGCCGCGGCCGCGCGGCCGGCTCGCTCGGCGCATACAAAGTAGCTGCATTATTCCGCGCATCCCTTGATTTTATTCATACCGAGTGCGCGGGTGCATTTTCATTCATTTTAATTCACTATCTGTCCCGCTTTTTAAACGGGATATTTTAATTATTAACTTTATGACGTGACCGTTTTAGGGTTGGCAGTTGCATGTAATTTTGAAGAAATATGTAGAACCTTCTTTATACTCATGGTTTTAGACACAGAGAAAAGACCGTATTCTCTCTTCCGTGGTTTTAGACCCGTAAAAATATGAGATGTTTTAAATGGCTTAACCTTAAAAAGCATCTTTAACCTTCTAGTGATCTTCCTTTATCGTCTTAGCTAAGTATTGGAATCAGCTGTAGAAACAGGGAACACATTAAAATTCCACTTGATATTGCTAATGTTGACCTACCCTCAAGCAGAATTGACTTCTAACTTAAATAAAAAATAATGCATTCCAAAATAGCTTAAGTAATAGGGGTTCGCATTAGTATATATTATAGATAGACTATAATATTCACAGTGATCCCAGCGTCTCAATACCCGCACCGAAATTCGCAAATTCAATATAACCAGAATATGGGGGGTAAAACCGACAAACATTATCAGCGGCGACAATGATAATCGACAAGCGACACATAATAACCGAAACCCTAAAAGGGTCGGTCGGTGTAATGGACCAATTGCCGGTTAATTATGCGTGCTGGGTCTCACAGACCCTCGTTTTTGTACGGGTTAAGTGTTTAGTATAGAATACACGAAAGGAGAGCTTAAGTGGTGTTTGTTAGGGAGTAGTTTCGTGGACGCGTTAATGATTTAGTGTTAGGGAGTGTTGGTTTAGGCTTCCTTGGGATTTAAATGAGGTGAAAAAGGCACAAGTCGGGAAGGAACGGGGATTAGATACTTGAAGTATAAATCTATATATATAAAATTCAAAGTCCTGACTGACTGATTGACTGATATATCAACGCACAGGCTAAACCACTGGTCCTAGAGACATGAAATTTAGAGGGTATATTCTTTGTGAAGAGTAGATATCCACTAAGAAAGGGTTTTTCGAAATTCCACCCCTAAGGGGGTAAAATGGGGGATGAAAGTTTGTTTGAAAGTCCGTCAGTTTCGAAGTTAGGATCTTCAAATGCTGTGTTTAGGCTGAAGATTGAAAATTAATGTATACGTGTCTCAGCGTTTTTAATAATTCCACTCTCGAAGCGGGATGAAGTTGTTTTGTTTTGTTTTATTGTTGTAGAAAAATATGTCATTTGATTCCTGTAGGCCACGCGGGCGGAGCCGCGAGCAGAAGCTAGTAATGTATAACATAATAATAAAGCTGCGTTCATATTGAATTTTTTCATTGAATAACTTAATCCTGTCTTATTTGTTTAACTAGCTGTGATGATCAGCCGTGATTGTTATATAGTGTTAGAGCTTATTTACATCAAACAAGCCCTAAAAGTTATATTATAGACACCATCTTGTTTCGATCTGTCAAAACTCTTAATAGTCCATTAGTGACGGGATACGCTGATGCGAGAGTCGAGATAGTGCTGTGACCAACTCGACTTAACAATAGCTATAACATTCCTTAATTCAGCTTTGCTATCTGAAAAATATTCTTTCAAATCGATTCGTACATAATAATATAGTTACTGAGCTTAGCGCAAACATACAAACTATTCAGCTTTATTGACCGAGCGAGTGCAAAGCGCGAGCGATACGTCCCCGTTTCAGCTTGGCCAAACAAGATTTCGTTTGTCTGTCCGGCTGTTCTCCTCTACGGGTCGCATTTCACAGCCGATTCTCGTAAAATTTTCTGAGCACGTTCGGTAATTATATGGATTTTAGTTTATAGTCACTAGTAATATTACGTATAGATAAAGCTTACAAGTTACCTACAGTTTATATCCGCATGTATACTTAATAAAAAAAACATTTCTTTTTACTGTTTTATAGGCCCATGTTTGACCGCAATCTCACCATGGTAAGTGATGATGCGGCCGAAGGTGGTGCACACACAAAGTCTAGAAGGAACTGGCTCTCAAGTGCAGCTGTCGGAACACACCGAAAGGTGCTTGACGACAGATTTTCAACTTGAGGGTAGCCAGCCAGACGGGTACTACAAAGTACCCTACCACCGTGCTATGGTTTCCTCACGATGTTTTCCTTCACCGAAAGCTCAAGCTCATTGTAGTATCGAACCCGGGACCTTCGTCTCGGTATCCGACGTCACTACCACTGAGCTATCATCGCCTTCAAATGCGTTACTCTGTGGAAAATGTGTTAAATGGTGTCTCTGTGTGTGGTGTGGTAATGATGATGATGAAGGTACTCAATGAATTTCCATAAGGACTCATGTCAAATAAAACCTTATCCCCGTATTCACAACCGACGGCGTCCCACCGAGATAGAACAAACATGTCTGCGCGTAGAGTTAAAAGTCGTGCTGTTATAATTTTAGCTCGCTATCGATCCGTCTGCGAGCTGCCTTATTAGCACTTTGTCTACACATGCTTGTGATATTGTTTCCGTATTTTATAAGTCGCCAGCTCAGTGGTAGTGACGTCGAATACCGAGACGAAGGTCCCGGGTTCGAATCCTACAATGAGCTTGAGCTTTCGGTGAAGGAAAACATCGTGAGGAAACCATAGCACGGTGGTAGGGTACTTTGTAGTACCCACCTGACTGGCTACCACCCTCAAGATGAAAATCTATCACCAAGACCCTATCGGTGTGTTCCGACAGTTGCACTTGAGAGCCAGCAAAAATAAATCCTATGTCTCAGGTCCATGTTTCAAATTCAGTTGATTTAATCTTGATTTATAACTTGTCTAAAAGTGGGTGTACGTTACGCGAGCCGAGAAAACGCGGAGCATGAATTCGCGTAGCGAGACGGACCTTGGAGCCTCGAACGACTGTTCTGTTCTACTGCGATCCGCCAATTGTCAGTTTTTTTACCAGCACAAGGATTTGCATCGCGCTCGTATTGTAGGCTCGTTTATACGTCCACATTTGACATTGCGAGCGACGAACGAAGAGCGGCTCGGCTCGTGCTTGGTTCGCATAGCGTAGACGCACCATTATATTTTGTACAACGTTCTTTAATACGCACCTTACAAAGTTAATTATGTCGTCTCTATTTTATTATAGCATCCCGTAACTTAACACTTCATAGTTTGTCATAAAATGTCCCCCTCTCTTATTTTCAAAGAGATTCCTTCATTGATCTAAGTCGATAAAATTAGCTTTTAAGAAAGTTATAAATAAATTCATTTATAAACACATGGCTGCAATAGCAACAGTCAGACACTTTGGTAGTTTTGGTTATATAGCTTGTGCTATGCTATCTGCTTGAGTCCGACTTTGGGTTTCATTTGATAGTATTTATTAGTTACAATGTGACCATTGAGACCAGTTTATCAAAAAACATCACGCCTTCAAAATACTAAAATATTTATTTTATTAGTTTTGGATCTGTAGCTACGTGGATTAGGTAACTTTGTTGCAATCAGTTGGGAAAACATATTACAGTCACTTATGAAAATGGTTATTATGTATTTGTAAAAAAGTAAAACCACTAATATACTGAAACGATTTCTTATTGAAACCGATTGCAACAAGTTACATAATAGCCCGCTGATATTAGTCAATATTTGCAAAATATAATAAAATTATCAAAAAAAAAAGTTCATCTTCTCATCCCTTCACAGAACAGGCGAGTTACAAATACCCGGTTAATTATCAAGACCGGAGATAAATCTACTTAAACCCTCCAGTGCCGCGCGCGGTGCTCGCGATCGTTTAACCGGGTGTACCAGAGTTCGTTCCGGGTATCAGAATGGAAATGCGCTTAAACCACGCTTAAAATCCTGGCAATTCGTCGCCAAGATATCTATTGATGTATCTCATCGGTTTTAAGTTAAAAATACTTTAAACCCTCTCAGGAAATAGTCAAAGTCAAAGTCAAAGTCAAAGCCATTTATTCAATTTAGGCCCCAGAAGGGCACTTATGAAGGTCAAATTTACTGAAGTTACCACCGGTTCGGAACTCGGCCTTCAACTGAGAAGAATCCGGCAAGAAACTCAGGCAATAAATATGTTGAGGTTCTAAAGACGTTCTTCTCTGCACCAAAATATTCCAGAATACTAAAGTCAGTAGTTTATGAAGCTATCTCAATTGTGATGCAAAAATATCAAAATATTATGAAATTTTCATTTATTCTTTTTATAATTGAATAAGACGTTTAATAGATTGTTCTTAAATTCCATAGAAAGTCGCGACTATTAACTAGTAATCAGGTGCTGAAGTGCTTAATATAATCTTGAGTATTTTTTTTACCGGGTTTCGGCCATGATTGATTACCAGCAGGTTAAGCAGGCTCATCGCCATGGCAACGGATTACCCTGTCGATTAATTACTCTTACTGTCGATTAATGTTAAATTGGAGTATTTTTTTAATTCGACAGCTTACTAATGGCGGGGAGTTTTCATTTTAATTAAAGTTCGTTTTTTGTTTTTCAGGTAAGACGCGGTCTCTTCGATGATGTTACGTCTGCTTTGGTAAGCTAGGTTTTACTTTATTTTTGTATGTAAAATTACAAATGATGTATAATACATTAGATATTTGACTAAGTGTTTGTGAAGAATACAATTTTATTCATTTAACTTTTATCCATTACATGCACATATTAAATAGGTCAAACGGAAATAAATTCAATCAACAAAATAGAGTGAGTCCTCATACAAGAGGTAAAATAACGAGGTACGGCCGACCCGCACCGGTTAATACTGTAACTCAAAGTAAAGATATCCGGAATACCGGTTTCCAATTACCGGACAAGTTGGGTTTTAATCCGGGAAATAAAAATGTGACGCAAGTTTTTCAAGATTGCATTTGGAGGGTTGACGGAGTATTCGGAAAAAGAATTGAAGAAAATGGCTGTTGAAAGAAATAGTGTTGTGTTGGTATGGTTGATACTTACCATTAGCTGATCAGTTTAGTACTGTGTCACATTAAGCAATTCACAGTTTTCATACAAGCTGTCAAGAGAATGTCAATAGATTATTTTGAAAGGGTCCTAAAATGCCAATATGCTTGACGCTGACCGTACGTTGTGGCGTAGACCTTTACCTATTTATTAAAAGTAAGGTACGTAATCTTATAATCAAAAAATCTGGCTTGTACGAGATTTTTCTTTCAGCTTAACTGAAAAGGCTTTAACTAACGCGATAAGATACTTCTTACCGGGTTTCCCTTAATCTAATAAGCTACTGGCTTATCCACCATCTCAACTGCTTAAAAAAAAACGCTTTAATTAGTAATACCACTTTCATTGCGGTTTGCACAGCGTTTACTCTCAAATACACGATTAAAAAAACACAAAAACGACTCTGTTACATTTGCATTAAAATTCAAATTAGCGTACAGCTGTGAAGCAGGGGCGCTCAACCTTCGTACCAGAGCGGGTCGAAACGCGTGGCTTGTTCTGAATTTTTAAAAAGATTATTTCAGAGTTCTGCCGGCAGGTAATGGAGAGACGCCAGTCACTGTAATTACTGTCTGAAACACTGAAACTGCACTGAAACTATGTCACGGGAACCATGTTTATGACAGTGACATTAACATTACAATGTGTAACGTGTTTCAATAAAAATTTGGTTGTATTTACTGTGATTACACGGTGATATATTTTTATTGTATGAAATAGGTATATCTGGTATATGTGGGAAATCTAGTCTCTGTCATAAAAGTTATGGGCTATAAAATATTCTGTAGCGCGTATATGCATCTCCATGCAACAGAGAGAGCCTTTTTACGAATTACGTATCGTCGAAGAAGACTTTGTAACTTTATTGCGTTTTAATATTTATCAGAGAGTGAATAAATCTCTAGTGGGAGAGTTACTTGGTCGCCGGCGATAAAGCCGATCGATTCGAGGGTTTGATGGCATATATATCATATTATCAATTTTATGGTTTTTAATTATAAGAATACGAACTTGAAAAGAACTTCTCCTAAGAAAGGAATTTCAGAAATTCCCGTTCCAAAACCCGTTATTACAAACAAGTTTTAATTTCCCCAATGTAATCAACATCTGTTCTAAACTACACAATTGTAACCTTATCTCGCTCTCTCAAAGTTTACATTTATTCGTGTTGAAAGCGTAGGTTAGATAGTCGGGGGTAAGTTTTTACAAAACACGGTCACCTGTTGCCAGTACCAACAAACTGTTATGATTCAATAAAACGTACAATTCTACGTAATGATGCAGTTGGTGAGGGGTTATCATGAATTTAAAACGTTTCCTGGCGTGCCGTGGTACACGGGCCTCGGTCTGGATTGGTGATTTCAATATTTATTTTTGCGACTTGTAGTTTTTTTTTGTCGCGACCGTGTTTCATTTTGCTGGTTTTACCGTTTCATTTCAGTTGCTTAGGTACATGTTAGGTTGGGTTTCTTGTCAGTTGAAGGCGGACTTCTGAACCGGTGGTGGTAGCTTCGCAATTCATAAGTTCCTACTTGATTTTTGTTTTTTTTTTTTTTTTATTTTAAGGCCAAAACTGAATAAATGACTTTGACTTTGATTCGTAGTAAAAAAAAAGTGATAATCTTAAAAAGAAACAATAGTTTAGCACCCCTGTTTTATGTTAGAATATTTTTTTTGAGTGATTTCGGGTTAGTTGTAACATTGGTATTAAAATAATGTTTATTTGATTTTTTAATTCTAAGATACTCATTTCACAAAATGCCTATACAGAAGTTATGCTGACCATATTATTAGACACACACAGATCTCATATTATCTAACACCTATCAGTGGATAATATGTTTTATGTCCACCATCTAAAGTCCACTCTGACTCTATTCACACTGTGATCTAATAACATAATTTACGTCATGCAATGCGAACCAAAATTAAGCATTAGACTATAATATAAGGTTTATTATCCACTGTTTAAACAAGCCCACAATATTTTTTCAACATCTTATATTAAAAAAATCGCAAAAATTTTAAGTTTTTTCCCCTACATACAATATTGTGCGTACATTAGGTGACAATGAATTTGGGGCGAGCGGGTCCCATCCCTAATGTGCGTTCTTATTGTGTTTTTTTGTAAGCCGCTGTAAATTATGTTGACATTAACTTAACCGATATGTTCTGTTGTATTGTCGCGTAATGGATCCGCACCTATCTTGCTACACGTAAATTAGAAACCTTTTTAAAGAAAAAAAGTATATCTTGTATAATTTTGTAGACTACGGTCATGGTTTTACTATTAGTTATTTACACGACTGAAAGAGTGTATTATTTTCAGGATTCATGTATGTATGGCTTTTCTTTATTTTAATATAACTTCTAAATACTTGATTTAGAAGTTTGTGTATCCTTTTTATCTGGGACATGGGACCCTAAACTGTAAAAAAAACTTAGTTATTTAAGTTACTGGGTAATTATTTAAAAAAAAATGAGTATTTTTGCGGCAAATATATTTTTTATTCGTATTAATAGCGCCTGTAAATTCGTTTTCTACAACAACATACATCTGTTAACTTCTCTAGCTTATATCCATGCTGGTTATTTGGGGTTTCCCTCTTATGGCCTCCACCGCCCCTATTAGCCATAGCCCTTTCCACACTCACCAGCTCCTATTGGTTGAAATCTATAGTCCAAATACTTGTATAACCTCTTCTGGCTTCGCCTAAAGCTCATACTCTGTATGTACTTTACATCTTCGAGTTTCTTTCACTCTTCTATCTTTAAATCGTCAAATTAATTACAATCAGCTCCTCTTTTCCTATATTTTTCTTCCGTCTCGTCCCAGTTCCCGCCGGAATCTCTTCTTGTTTTTCATGACAGGTAAAGGCTCGACCCATACAGCCTCTTCGACTGCCCTCTTCGACTGCTGTCATTATTCTCGAAATGCTAACACATCATTAAATCCTTTACTCTTTTTTATTCTAACAAGGTACAGTATTTCACAGCTTCAGTGACCCTTGTTTCACGACTTCGCTATTTCTATATTGAGTTGTTAGTAAAAGTGCGAATTCATTGCATTTGCCGTCTCGACGTGGACGGACGAGTAATTTGGATCGTTCTCGCAAATCATGCTGTCCCGTGTATCCCGAAGTTTACCGAAACCTTCGACACTCGGGAGTTGGTACTGTCCACTCAGCATTAATGAAACTTCCTTACATCTCACGTTCTGATCATCTAACAGCTAAAAGAAGATATCTGGATTTTCGAATTCTATTGAAATAAATGTATACTGTTGTACTGGTTATGAAATTTGGTATATATTCTGACTAATCTTAAAAGCAAAATTGTCTGTCTTTATGTCTGTATTTTTCTGAGGTATTCAAGGTTAGCCGCTTTTGATGATTATAATTGGTTATAATTGGTTCTCGTACCACAGAAATGTTGGCTACTTTTTATCCCGTAACGTGTGGGAAACCGGAAGAAACAGATAAAAAAAACATGAGTTTCTAAAGAAAACGAAAGTACATATTATACTTAAAATGTTACATTATCATAACTCGAACATCACTCAATACGACACGTCACGTCACGTCTAAAGTTTCATTATATTACAATATAATAACATTTTCTTTGAAAAAGATCTGCATAATATACCTTAATATCCGTTCAGTAGATTTCATTGCGATTGATATAAAAATGTCGTGGAAAAACGAAAATTCTTTTCCTCGCGTTCACGGAAAGGTGTCAGTAATTTTATAGACGTTTCGCAAGTGTCCGCTATCTCCCCTGCCTCCCCTAACGAGCTGTCAAACAGGCCGAGACAGAAACTCGTAGATAATATTAAATAAAAGAAATGATTTGGACTTCGACACCTTGAATTTTTTGCCTGTGTAATGGAAAGTATTGTCAGTTACGTTTTTTGATACCGGTAATATTTTTCTCTTTTTAATTTTAATTATAGAACGCGAAAATGTTGTTTGAAATTTATTTAAATTTCTAAATATGAAATTCAATATTTCAATTTTCGGTATACAAATTTTAAGAGGTACGCATAGCGAGACAAGAAGTACTACCATTTTGTCAAAACGGCCATAATTGCGTGGCGTTAGTTTAATAAATTATATGTTTTATAAAAAAATAACATGTCGCATCTACAGGACGTTACAAAAACACATTCGGGTAAGACACTTGGGGTAAATCAAGCAAAAACCGCCTCGTATCTCAAATGGTGGGGAATAGGGGGGACAAAGGGTAGGTATCAAATGAGTTGGACAAATGGTGTGCTTACTTAGTCGTCTGCGTTTTTTAACATGTAGACATTCTCAAGTATACTTTATTCAGCTGTTTTTAGCGTTTGCCCGTTTTTTGGAAAGGTGTTTTTGAGACGATAATAAAGTCTTGCATATTCTGAGGTACTAGATTGTCCTGAGGGTAAATGCGCATTCAAGACCGCATATGCAATCGTAAATGTCATGTGCAAGAAATGGCTGCTAGCATATAATTTAGCTTCTGGAAGTCGACATAACATAAACTGAAGAGTTATTAAAGTCATACTTAATGTCCTTGACTGCAAATTTATGTTTTTTTAGGGTTAAAGTATATATTATGTTTTCCAATTTATCAAGTAATTAATAGAAATCAAAACATTACTTATAAATACAATTTATGAATTTAAAGCCACGGCATAAAGTTTAATTTTAACCAAATTTACAAACAAAGTCTTTCCTTCTTGTTAAACATAAAAAGTTAGTCTACAATGTTTTATTCAACATAAAAAATTAATTTCCTAAACCTTTCAACAGGTCGCCGCGTACTTCAAAAGCACTGTCTTACAACTTACCAGTTTATTTATTATCAACCTGTATAAGAGTAGGTTAGAATGAAATTTCACTTTACCACGCAAGACATAAAGTCTAAAGTTGCTTGTGGGTCGTAAAGCTACATACGTCTCACGCGAGTCGTGTAAAACTTTAGCCATTTTGAGGTAAGAAGAGAGTATTAGTTCGACAAGTTTAGGAGGTTTTCAAGTTATCTCGAGCGTTTAACGTTTACTACACGAATTGCGACTCAGCTTCTTGAATGATAGAGTTGGTATTTGTGTGGAGTCTAGAGAACTTGCCAAACAAAATTGGTGTGAAGTGCTGACACATCGAATGTGCTTTCGTGTTTATTTTAATTGTCAATTGTTTGGTTTGACTGCGAAGTTACGTGTTTATTGAAGAGTTTAGGAATATAGCTTTTAGCTGCAGATTAAATAATCCCCAGTGCAGTTTCAAATGAAGATTGTTATTTTCAAAACGATTTGTAACTGTTTTATTTACTTCCACTCGTAAGGATTTCAATTTAAATGTTAGCTCCATCACCGCAATCAAATAAGCTATTAATTTTCAGCCCATTTCCCGACTTAACTGCGTTTAAAATTCAACCCAAATTCATTACAGAAATCACGGAGGTGTATTCGACCGCAAATACCTCCTGTGCCTCACAGAGGAAGGCCTCGTAGGGAGGAATGCCTGGAATAATGACTGCGTTTCATGCCCTCCCATATCAACATTCATTAAAATGCTTTTCCCACAAAGCTCAGCAGATGGCGCTATCGTCGACGGAGCCTACCCACTCCCGTAATTCGGTCAACAGATTATTTCATAGAGTTTAAAAACAACGTAATTTTTTCCCCATCCAACGCGGTAAAAAATAAATATACAACAGCCTGTATCAACAATTAAAAAATATTGTAATCATTTTCATAGTGTTTTTATTATTAGCAATGCTTTTATTTTAAATAAAGAACATGTTCTTTAAATTGAAAGCGGAAAAGTATGAAACACTTTGTAGCCGTCACGACAAAATATTAAAACGTTGAATCTTGCAATTTTTACGAGTGACACAGCCGTAGTCACCCAAGTGCCAATTCAGCGTTTTAATTCTCCGCTTCTTTGAAGTTTCCTCTACAGTTCCTATCAAACAAACTCGCAAATCGTATTACAAAGCCGGTGGCCTTTGTCAGGCTTGCGGTGGCTTAACGCTTGACCGCTAGTGGACTCAGTGGAGATTACTATTACAGCCACTATGATTGGAAATGTGAGTTCAAGTATACTCCGAGTTCTATTTTATTTGCGTTTTTTTTACAACAATGTGTAAAGCCAGAGCTGATTGGGGACGGAGGTTGGGTCGGTAACGCGTGAGTGATGCCTCGTGTATCGCAAGTGTCCATATGGCTGCGGTAACCGCTTACCATCGGACGAGCCGTATGCTTGATTAGCGATTTCGTAGTATAAAAAAACTTGCAAACTTGAGTTTCAATTTTATTGTAAGCTTTCCGTGCCCATCTTTGGCCATATCATCATTCAGTTAGGCGGACCGGATGATGTTTCCTGGTCATTTAGTAAAAATAATTACGCCTGTCAGTTTTCTAATAGCCGCCAGTAGCGTATTAAGATAATGTTGCTCGCTTATTTCTGATAGGCGTAGGAACGCCACCGGAAAAGTTCTGATTGAAAGTTCTGATTTGAAATCCTTGATAGTCTCCTGACTATCAAGGATTTCAAATCAGTACGGAACAGATAAAGTATAATAGGGCTGGTTAACAATATCGGGACAACCCTTGGTCGGCTCGGTTTCATAATTACTTTTGTGGGGTTCATTTTGCGTAATAATATGAATAATAAAGTTGACGCCAGGTGCGTATTATAATATTAATTAAATTATATTCTGAATGTGTAGTTTCGCTGATTATGTCGCGGTCATATTTGAAAATAAAGCGGGAAACTGTGGTAGTCACTAAATTAGCAATGAATTCATTAAAAGTAGAATAGTTTGGTGTACATAATATGTGCAAACCGTGTGGAAAATAGCATTAATGAAAATTAACTTCATTAGTTTCTATCTATATGCAATACGTGATTCATTGGTTTGAATTGACTTTGATAAATTTGTTGATCCTGCGTTGTATTGTAAGCAATATTTCAATCTGTCAATTTGTTGCTACTATGATGATATTAGGCGCTATGAATAACTAACTCGTGTTGTTGCAATGCTAGTTGGTATTAATACTAATGGCTTTATAATTATATACATATATTTTCCCATTAGACAACAGCTAAAACCACGTCAAAGAAAACTGTATATTGTACTAAGGGTTCGAAACATTTATTTGCTTACGTTAATCCGACATGTTAAACAGACCCCCTGTATAGCAATTTGAAGAGAACACGTTTAATCCGCCCTTTGTAATGGCCGAAGTTGGGGGAGCATAGCATCCCTTTTGCCGGCTAAACTTTTGCCCTTTAAATTTATCTCGGTTAATTTTTTTCCGTCTTTTTTGCTGTAATGTAAAATTACTATTGCAACACGTGGTAAAATTTTATTTATGGGTTACGGTTTGCATTTTATATAGGTTGCAAAAAGGAGGTCTTTTTGTTTTGAGTCCCTGTATGTGCGCTTTTTAAGTCCTTTTTAATCTGCATGCACTGTTAAAAGGAAATCTGGCAGAGGTACTGTTGAATATGAAAGGATGACCTAATTTTCGAATCAATAGCAAATGGTAATCTTGTTATCTCACAAAGTGAGATTGCTAGTCATAACGAAAGTCAAAGTCATTTATTCAATTAGGCCCACGGAGGGCAGTTATGAAAGACAAAGCTACTGAAGATTCAATGTTTCCCTTCAACTGAGGAGAACCACCGACTCGCTCGTGGTGTAGCATGATAAGCCGTTCTTAATCAATCGGCAAAGTTAAGCTGCCATCGACCTGGATGGGTGACCACCTAGTGGTATTTCAAATCGAGCGTTTCCGTGCTTCGGAAGGCACGTAAAGCCCTTGGTTCCGGTTATCACTTAATTCTGATAGTCGTTAAGCTAGTTGGAAACCTACCAGGCGGCTTGAAAACTCCAACAGTAGGTTGACCACTAGCCTACCTTCACCGATCCGCAGTGGGCACGCGTGGTGGAGTATCTACCCATTCCCTTTCACCCCAATTTGTGAAAGGAGGCCTGTGCTCACAATATTTTTTATAAATTCAGTTCAAGGTTTGCTTGAAATCATGATGATGAGATATTAGAACATAGAATTATAAGAAGTAATAGAAGATGCGTATCTAATTCTATTCATCATAGAAGTCAAATTAGCAGGAAGGCTGAGCACTAATGCCTACTCCATAGATTTATTGTCCGCTTTAGTTGGCAACTCTCTCCACTCGAAATCTTCAATTAAAAGTTTTGTATAATTTCTTTGTTTGTTCTTTGATAGTTGGTTTGTTTTCTTCATAAGTTATGTTTAAACACCAATGATTTAAACCCTTATAACGTGAGATGGTTTAAAGCTAATCTATCAAAATCTAATTCACTTTCTAACGTCATATACCTAGCAAAAACTAAATCAAAAACAGTCCATCGTTTGGCAGCTACGATGCCACAGACAGACACAATATACACAGACATACATGTTAAACTTATAACACCCCTCTTTTTACGTCGGGGGTCAAAAAGAGCCGCGGCTATAAAACCTGGGTTTTACGAGACTGCTTAAACCATCTCATGTAATAAGACAGTTGTTTAAAACGAAGGAATTAAATTAATATGGGGATTGATTGATACATATGAAAAGTAGTATATGTATCAGATATCTGGTTTCCATACAAGCTCAGCTTACTTTAGGATCAGATAGATAGCCGTATGTGAAGAATCTCCCTGAATATTATTATTTGCCAGTTCACATAACAGCTCATATACAGCTACTTATCAAAATGAAGCTCCAACGACCCACGTTATGCAGCATAAATAATAAATAGGAGGCGGCTATATAGCCACTTGTGGAGGTACACCTACACCTCGTCGACACACCACTTGGCTTAAATGTGAGAAGCCTTGACCTTAAACTGGAGATAGGGTTCACGAGTGGTTGCGTCATTGAACCGTGCTGCCCTCTACATCTGAAACGAGATTTCTTAGAAATGAAAGCGAGCTGAAAGGGAAATGAGAAAGATTTTGCTTTTAAAGCAGCAGTTGTGATTATTTCTGAAGGGTTAATTGTGCTGGAGTCAGCAATAGATATAGCTTTCTGTGGCATTTACTGAAACAATGCCATTTTATCTTGAGTCGATTTCAACTTGCATTTTGTAGCTGTTATGTAGCTACCAGCGGTGTAATGAATGCATTTTCGAGTCCAAAATAAAAGTATTTTTTTAAATTGTTCTAACATAAAAATTGTCATGTCTCTTTTAACACAATATAATCGTGAAACCCTATTTAGTGAAAAATCATCGCACTTATCATACTAATAGAATTTTTAATTCTTGCTTCTATACTTTTTTTTGTGTTTTATCTAAAAACTACTTCTACTCAACAAAAATGTTTTATCGACTACACCCATTCATTAAAACTAGTCTTTCTGTAATTCCATATTTTATTTAAACTTTAAAACAAACCTATTGTCTCAGCAACGGAGCTGAGTTTTTTTTTTATAAAAAGATATACAGAGTCATAATAAAGCCGTCACTACACTAGTGCTAAACGCCGAGTCGGAATAAAAGTGCAATCACAGACTTTAAACGGCGCTGTCACGTTGCAAAGCCAACTGTCCTTACTATGCTACCTAGAATACTATGATGCTATTAGAATACTAAAGTTTGGTAGCTAGAATTTTACCATAATAACGGTGCTATAAATGATAGTTTTTTTTTCACCTACTTTCCACAAAAATAAATCTTATGAGATTTTTTTATAAGTAGACGGGTCTATAACTCAGCATGAGTTTCTTCAAGGAGATTTCAGGGTTTGCAACTGCGTTAGAGTTAACCCTGATGTTGCAAGCATCTACAGGTAACTGCTTACCATCAGGCGGGCCATATGCTTGTTTGCCACCTTAGTAGTATTAAAAAGAACTGTCTTAAAAACCATTGTTTTTATATAGCTTACACTATTTAATGTCAGCTACAAAACTACAAAACAATTTGCCATAGCACCGCTCACAGTACACCCTTACCTAACAAACTTAAAGTGGCACATTTTCCCGACAAATTCGCAGTCACAAAGCTACATAGACAAAAGCATTGACGCGACGAAACGCGAAGATTTCGCGACGCATTGTCGCTCGCTCGTCGTCGGCTGACGTGACGGGGCCGGGGCGCCGACTTCTGCCGAGTGCCGTGTTATCAACGGCACGACTTTCGCCGGGTTTTGTGTTTTATTGGATTTGTTAAGTTTGCGCTTGGTGTTAGAATTTGTATAAAGATGATCTTGGGAACTTTATTGAATGTGAAGAGTTTTTTTATTATTATGTTACTGATGTTAACAATAGCACTATTATGTGTAAATTCTCCGCCTATATCAGAGTTAATTAAATAAATAACTCTACGTCAGTTAGCAACGTAATAAGAAATGTAACGTAAACCTGAATATATCAAAAAATATCACCACGTATATTTGTGGGGAAATTATTCATAAATGCAAATACAGGACTTAGCGGACGTCTCCCCGGGGACACCCGGCACGGGATATGCTATTTAGGGGATTATTGAATATTTCTATACTGGCAGTCAAAATATTTAAGAATATTTTAAATTTTTGGTGACGTTCATGTATTATGCGCGTGATGTTTGTTGCTGTAATTTCTGAAAGAGTTTGGATAAAATATGGGACAAATGGATCGTATCTAGAAATACGTCAGATCACTCAAAAACTATTTGCTCGAGTTGGGAAACGATGCAAGGAATTTTGGTACGCCAGAATTTGCACCTCCTGGCCAGAGGGCCTACTACCAAAAATGATACACGATAGTTCGATCATCGTTGGCAATCTATTAGCCAATAGAATTGCCTAATAATTACGTCTCATCAGTTTGGTGCAATTCTATTATTTAAAATATGGAGGTGCAAGGTGGATGACACCTCCATTTAAGAGGGAAGATCTTCCGCCAGGCTGGGTCATCGTGCCTGGGGACCGCGGTCCAACTGTACATGTCGGACACTTGTATATATGCAGATCGCCGAGAAATCTTCGCAAGCGCGATGCATGATGTAGTGGGCTTGTACGCGCGATGTATGCGCGAAGCAGGATAATGTGGCGCCACGCCATCTATCTCTCGGCGTCATTATGTAGTGGTACGCTACAAAAATATAAAATACCGGTATAAAATCACCTTACAAGTGTGAAGCTAGTTCCCGTTACACAATCTCATTTCAAGTCAATATCAAGGTATCACATTCTTCTGTCGTCGGCCAATTTATTTTCAATAACGTGTTATCCGCCCGCGAGCGGAATGTATGGAATCCCTCTATTATGTGAGGATCCGGGGGAAATTTATAATGTGCGGGTTGCTTTCGGTGCAGGTGCACCTGCAATGTCGCTGCGTAATGGGGTGGCGTGTAAGTAAGGTTGGAAATCCTTTAGCTACTTTTGAAACTGTATTCCGGCAAATGAACTTGTGAACTAGTTACTTTCAAAGCATTTGTATTCTTATCACCTGGGTAACAAATCTGCTATTTCCTACTGCATTGCCAATGTGCGTGGTCTACATTCAGAATGGTTTTGACGTCAAACCTGGCAAGTTTGACTGATAGTTAAATGCTTTAGTTATTGTTCTGAGATTGAAACACTCTTGTTAATAGCAGACTTGAGCCCTAACAATCTTAATCCTCTACTATTGTTTTCTTTTCTCTCTACGTCTCTACGTCATAACATTTTCATTTCAGAGTTTCGTAAGACTGTTTTTAATATAGACAATTACGCTTTGCGCTTGCCGGCTAGCGGCTGTAAGAATTTATTAAAAAATAACTGGCATGTAAAAGCGTTTTGAGCGCGTGAGCGAGGGGCACAGCTCGTAAGCGATGAGATATCAGCGATTATGATATATTTAATTGCTTTTCTTTTAAAATGGTTACAACCATTAAGTTATACCTATAATAATATATAAGTTTTAACTATAATTTAAGGCTTCGATCTCATGTTTAATACATTAAATAGGCAACAAACATGAGATCAAAGCCTTAAATTATAGAATTTGACAAAAAACTTTCGATAGTTAAGCGCATACAAAAAACGAAACTTGCAGGATATTGCTTTTAATCTGTAATTTTTTAAATAACTATCATGCAGTTATATTGTAAAGATAATAATCTTTATTTACAACAAATATGTACAAAATACAATCTATATACAGAAAATTTCCTCAAGCCTGCCGCTGCTTCCGATTAACGGCAAGGTTCCCAGAAGGCTGGCAGCGTTGTAAAAGTAAAGTATATTGTCATTTCACTTAAATTTATGAGGCATATACCATCTCTTAGTGACCTAAGGCTAAAGACAAATCTCTTGTAACTTGTGCCATTTATTTTGTAAAGTACAAAACTTGCCGGCGATGTGTGAGCGGTCGTCAAAGAGATCCGACATCGGCAATGTGCCCTTTATAATATTACTAGCTATTCCCCGCGGTTTCACCTGCGTTTCAGGGATAAAAAGTAGCCTACCTCCTTCTCCATACCATAGAATAGACTATCTGCACGCATCGTGATGATCGGTTGAGTCGTTAATCCGAGTAATTACTACTTAATGTGTGTCACACATTTATCATTGTTGTGTGTTATAAATCATTAAAAGTTATATTAATAATGTGTATTATTTTTACCTTTTAAGAAATAATAGTACATTATGATACATGTGTGCAAAGTTGGTAATTACAGACGAGGCGTGAGCCGCAGGCGAACCCGACATTGACTCACAAAACTATCTCTACTAAATAAAAAGAAAACAATTTCGAAATATATTATTTCCCATTATATTAGGGCTATTAAAATGACTCGCAAAAATGCTAGCAAATAGATAATCAGTGTCGAAATCTAGCTTTCGATTATCACTAACACCCCAGCGGTCCTGAGTTACTAGGCTAGGTTTATTTAAAATCAATAAGATCAGAGAATACCCTCCGATAGTAAATAAAGAACAAAATCTATTTGGCGACGCTGATACAGTCTTTTATTGGGTTTTTTCAGCGTTATTGAACACTCGCCTATCCGTAAATAAGCTCCCAATAGTGTGGAAATCTAATTCTCTGTCTCATATAAATTTAAAAGGTGTGAAAAATATGGGTGTACCATAATGTACATGAAATTGCCTTTCGGGGTGGTAGTAACGGGAGTAGAAACTTCAATAAAAGATAATGGATGGTTTTAATAAATACACGATTAGCCGATTACAATGTTTCAACATATTTAAGAACAAGCCAGTAGATTCTTAAGAAATCAGTAGATTACTTACCCAAACCACAAAAACCTTACCGCCAGAAAACCCAAAAGGAACCGAAGGAACAATTGAAATTCATGGTCCATTCATTGCAAAACTGAGGCAAGCAGATTTCTGTCATTGCAAAGATTTGAGCATCGTAAACGCGTGTTTTAAATAAAATCCGTTGTACATCGACATCCGCTGATTCTAAAACTGAACTGAATGGTTTAACAACAGGACTGCTTGTTAGCAGAACTGGGACCGACTGTCCGAAGAGCGATTCATGTATATACTTCACAATGTGAGACCAATTTGCTTTCGGGTTTGGGGTAAAAAGGTGTTTCGAGAGACAGGATTATTTTCGTTGCTGTGATGCTGTGGACATTTTTGGTTTCGAACTGTGATGTAACTTGGGTGAGAAAATGAATTAACAAACCTGTGATAAAATTTTACTAATGCAGAAATTCAGCATGAATCGATTAAATAATAAAGGATTCTATGATGTACAAATATATTTGATACTGAAATCATTACAGTTATGGGTGGGTATTGATAGTATCAGACAGATAAAAGTATTATATGTTATAAATATTTAAATTATGCCTATAAATTATTTGTTTGTTGACTAATAACAATAATTTCTATAAAGTTGTATGATTAAAAGTAGTTGTATTTGCTGCGTGTGATTGGTCGAGGCTTTTGACAGTTGTCGACGACCAATCACAAGCAAGTATAATGGCGAGATTGTAATGAAACACAAGCTTAATTCGGTATGCCCGGCCATTCGCTTTTCGACATCGGTGCTAGTCACTTGCATTGTATTGTTGTTGTTTTGCTAACTGTACTGCTGTAACTATAGCAATAAAGCTGATCCTCAAAGTCTAAGGTGTCTTTTGTATTCAAAATCCTTGCTTCCGAGTGTTGAACCAGTGCGGTCCACATCTCCGAAGTGGGATTAGCAACTTAGTGCCCACATAAGGATCGGAGATACGCTAGAGTATTCGGCGCACGTAGAAAACGTAAGTGTTTTTTTGTAAATTTTATTTTAATTGTTTGGCTACCTTCACAAATCCGTTTATCAAATATGTTTATAAGTGAATTTATATTATTGCAATTTGCAATACCAAAGTATAGCAAGTAGGCTACGAGTTTATTCCTGTTAGGCTTTTTTTTTTCTTCTCTTTGTCTTTCGTCACGTTTGCATCTATTTATCAGACTACTAAATGATTTGTAGGCCTATTTGAAATACTTCAAGAAATGAACTGTATTTACCGTAACGGAGACATTCCGGAGGTTTATATGGTTAGTCATGCATATTTATCTTGCCAGGGTACTCCCTGGAGATGGACATGTTTGATTGTCGTTAATAAAGTATGTGCAGGTCAATAAAAATCATGTTTACAAGTTTAGTATAGCGAGGTTTATTAACTCAGGTGTTTTCCTTTCTTTTTTTTATGTGTTGAGGCTGCGAGAACATGGACGAACGTAGGTCTAGTTCTCGAAGAGAATGTGATGGACCTAGACGGACCCCTCGCGATACGCTGACGCCGCCACTAAAGTGTCGTGATGCAACTCGAAGCCGCAGCCGTGGCCGAGGGCGTACACCTTCACCTGTAGAAAATCGTAGCAGCCGCCACCGACGGTCGCGGTCCAGGCGGTCGAAAGGAAGACCATCGCGACTGACGATTAGTCGATCTCGTTCCCGATCACGCTATTCAAGAAGGACAAGCTCGCGGTATCGTCGTGCTGGGGGCTCCAGGACGCGTTCGCGCACTCCAGGGCGGCGCGATACGCGTCACGTGGAATCCAGGCATTCACCTAGGAGCAGAGCTTCTCGGCTTCGTACACCGTCCCGTGAAGAAACACATCGTGATCGTAAGTCAGTTGATAATTTGCTTATTGAGAACTTTATTAATGTGCTTAAGGGTATGAACAATACAAGCGATCGCGATAGGTTTCCTGTTTTAAATAATGTAATTCCTGATTTTGACCCGTTATGTAAGGAGCAAACGGTTGATACGTGGCTTCATAAGGTTGACGAATGTGTACAGATCTATGGTTGGAACGATAAACAAGTAGTCCATTATGCCCTACCGAAATTAACAGGAGTAGCTAAAACCTGGTATCAGGGTCTACCCTCACTACTATTTTCTTGGTCAGAGTGGAAATTAAAACTGAGGGAATCTTTTCCAACTAGGGATAATTATGCAGATTTACTAACGGAAATGCTTAATAAAAAGGTACGCTATGGGGAGTCATTAGAGATATATTACTATGCTAAAATGAATCTTCTTAATCGTTGTGAAATATCAGGAAAACGTGCGGTTGACTGTGTTATAGCAGGTATAGAAGATCGTGGTGTTAGGTTAGGAGCACAAGGAGCAGAATTTACAGAACCAGAATTGCTACTTAAATTTTTGAAGACAGTAAAAGTAGGTCAAGATAGGTCCACAAATGAACAGCAGAAGGTTAAGGATAGAGATAGGCGACCACAAAATAACGCAGTTACATATAATAAAGTAGGTCACAGCTCCCAGAAAACAACCGGATCCAGCATGGTCTGCTACAATTGTAAAGAAACCGGTCACCCATTCTTTCGATGCACAAAACCAAAGATTCAGTGTTCTAAATGCAATTTATTAGGACATAAGGACACTGAGTGCCCTGGGACGAGGCAAAGTACCAACGATAAACCAAAAGCAATATTGAAAGTAGAAAATACAGGCGATTCAAGTGCCAAGTATAAAATGCCTATTAAAATAAATGGGTTGTTGTCAGAATGTCACGTTGATTTGGGGAGCGAGGGTACTTTGGTTCGTCTTAGTGAAGCTCAGCGTTTAGGACTAGATTGGAAGGTAGGAGAAGTGCCACTATTAAGAGGAATAGGTAACGTGCCATATAAACCCCTTGGCAAAGCTAACGTCACGATCGAAGTGCAGGGTGTAGTAGAAAATCAAGTGGAGTCATTGGTAGTAGATGATTACTTAATAAATTGCTCTGTACTACTAGGCCACACATTCACCGAAAGGCCCTCAGTCAAAATAGTAAAGACAGAATCGGATGTAATTTTTCAGCGGGTTAGTGAGGAGGCGGTTTTGATTTGTCCGCTTTTATGCGTGGAGGAGACGCGTATAGGACGGGGCGAATTAAAGGCGATCCCAGTTAGCTCACGTAATTCTTTCTCGGGAAAAATTTTCGTGAATGGTACTGTGCGTAATATTGAAGGTCATGAACATTATTTGTTGCCCGGCGAGTATCAATTAACACAAGGTGCGGGTAGGGTTCTCATTCAGAATATCAGTGACAACCATCTGGTTATAGAGAAGGGTAGTCTTATAACTAGAAGCCACACTTTAGCTGAGAGCCTACAAGTTCAAAAATTAGATTTTAGTGATCAGTCACACATAGATGAATCACCAATCAGCTGCGGAGAAAATTTATTAAAGGATCAAAAAGAGTCATTAATGGTCTTGTTGGATAAATATAAATATTGTTTTTCGAGTGGTTTAAAAGATCTTGGGTTCACAACGGAAACTGAAATGGTGATTCAACTGGATGATCCTGATCCTGTAGTTTACCGCCCATACCGGCTGTCCTTTACCGAACGCCAACTAGTTCAAGACATGATCAAAGAAATGCTAGAAAGCGGCATTATAAGGGAGTCTAACAGTCCGTACGCGAGCCCTATAGTATTAGTAAACAAAAAGTCTGGGGAGAAGAGGTTATGTGTGGACTACCGTGCTCTGAATAATAAAACAAAGAAAGAGCACTACCCTCTCCCTCGTATCGAGGATCAGTTAGACTTATTATCAGGTAGTTCACTGTTTGTTACCCTCGACTTAGCATCTGGGTACTATCAAATCCCAATAGCTGAAGGCTCTCGAGAGAAGACTGCCTTTGTAACGCCTCAGGGTCAATACGAGTACAATAGGATGCCCTTTGGGTTAGTAAATGCACCATCAGTCTTTCAGCGTACGATGAATAAGATCATTCACAATTCGCCTGCTTCATCGTATGCCTTGGTATACATGGATGATATCCTGATTCCTGCCAAGTCATTCGATGAGGGGATGGTGCGTTTGGAGGAGGTGTTGCGGTTACTGGCAAAAAGCGGTCTAACACTCAAAATGAGTAAATGTAATTTCTTTTACAACAAAATAGATTACCTGGGGTACGAAGTCAGTTCAGAGGGTGTTAGACCAGGGTCGCTCAAAACAGACGCCATATCCAAATTCCCTACGCCAACAAATGTTCACGAAGTTAGGAGGTTTTTAGGCCTTGCTAGCTTCTTCAGGAGGTTTGTCGCAGGATTCGCCTTAATAGCACGTCCTCTAACTGGTCTGTTGAAGAAGGACTCTTCTTGGAGTTGGGGTAGTGAAGAGTTGGAATCATTTGAGAAATTAAAACAGATTTTAGTACAAAGACCGGTCCTAGGACTTTATGATCCTACTGCGCTAACCCAACTCCACACCGACGCGAGCAAGTACGGGGTAGCCGGCATTTTAATGCAACAGGATAAGTCTGGGGTGTTCAAACCTGTTGCTTATTATAGCAGGCAAACCAGTCCGGACGAGCAAAAATTGCACTCCTTCGAGTTAGAGACCCTCGCTATTATTTCCTCACTGAATAGGTTCAGGCATTACTTACTTGGTATTAGATTCACCATAGTTACAGACTGCAACGCTTTGCGTACCACTTTGAGTAAACGCGACTTAGTCCCACGAATTGCTCGTTGGTGGCTGCAGTTTTTAGAATACGACTGCTCGATAGAATACCGCCCTGGTGACAAAATGGCACACGTAGATGCCCTCAGCAGGGGTGCTATAGACGGTATTCCAGACGTTGATCACGTGTTAGATGTACTTTCAGTAGGTACTGACGATTGGCTTGCAACGGTGCAACAGACGGACGAAGACATTAAACATATCGCGGAGATTTTAGGCGATTCTAAATGTAAAGATGCCGTAGATATATTCAAAAATTACAAGCTTGTAAATGGGCGGGTATACCGTATAATTGACGAAAATACTATCCGTTGGGTTGTCCCAGATGGCAGTAGATGGCAACTGCTGAAAGCCAATCATGACGATGTGGGACACTTCGGGTTTGACAAAACTTTTGCACGCTTACAAGCCACTTATTGGTTTCCAAAGATGAGACGGTTTGTAAAAAAATACGTCTCAGCTTGCCTTCAGTGTGCACATCACAAGCTGCCGGGTGGTGCCAGGCCCGGTGAACTACACCCCATCCCTAAAGCTATCACACCATTCCATACTATACATGCGGATCATCTCGGTCCTTTTATCCGCACCAAGCGTGGCAATACATTCATTCTTGTTATCGTAGACGCATTTACTAAATTTGTTGACATCACCGCTGTGCGAAATACCAAATCAGCCACAAGCATTAGAGTATTCAGAGAGCATTTTAGTTACTTCGGCGTGCCAACCCGTTTAATTACGGATCAAGGGACAAGCTTCACTAGTAGGCAGTTTAAAACATTTACTCAATCATGTGGTATAAAGCACGTGCTCAATGCTGTCGCCACACCCCGAGCGAACGGCCAAGTGGAACGGTATAACCGCACCATTTTGGCAGCACTCGGGGCAATGAATCACGACAAACCAAATGGTTTATGGGATGAACATTTACCAGACATACAGTTGGGTATCAATACCACAGTACACGCCACCACCAAAAAGACTCCGGCGGAGCTTCTTTTCGGACGAAATCTAACTAACCCATCTGAAGGTTTGTTAAATGATGTAA
The DNA here is from genome assembly GCA_951394255.1 of Polyploca ridens. Lineage (NCBI taxonomy): Eukaryota > Metazoa > Arthropoda > Insecta > Lepidoptera > Drepanidae > Polyploca > Polyploca ridens. Next base: position 13,636,765 of record OX596264.1, on the reverse strand, counting down.
TAAACGAAGTTACATCTGAGGTTGAGGAGAGTCTGGACGATGTTAGGGCTACGGCCGGTGAGCTTATTAGGACACAACAGGACAAAGACAAGAAACGGTATGATAGGTACAGGAAAATGGGAAGGCATTTCAAAGAAGGTGATTTAGTTAGAGTAGTAAGAGCCGTAACAGGAATAGAAGGGCAGTCCAAGAAGCTCGAACCTAAGTGTAAAGGCCCTTACAGAATTAAAAAGGTGCTCCCCAACGACAGGTTCGTGGTCGAGGACACTCCCCTCACAAGGACTAGTAAGAGGTACGAGGCTGTGGTAGCCATTGATAAAATATTCCCATGGATCTGCTTTAACGGACCCGTATCAACCGATTGTGAACCCGAACGTAATGATTGCGAATCTGAATGTGAAGAGTTGTAAATAGATGTGTAGAAAAGACATTCGCAATAATAAAGATGAATATTGTACATAGAATTAAATAAGAAGGCAATTAAGGACACTATAATAATCAATGTCAATTGCATTGTGTATTTCTAATAAATTGATCGAATTATAAGAAACCATATCATAATATCATAGTAAAAAGTAATGGTAATTTGGTTTTAAGTTACGATGATTAATGTCATGTAGGTATCATCTAGATTATCCCATGTACTGACTGAAATATTTGCTGGTCAACGTCATGGACCAGTAAATACCGATTCATTAGTTAGGGTCACGTACTAATGAGTTGGTGTGAGGTATCAGGTAACGGATGCCTCTCATTTTAGCAGTTGGGGCATCGGTATATCTACTGGTAAAGGTCATGGACCGGTACATATACCTATTCCGATCTAAAAGATTAAGTTAAGGGTGTCAGGTAACCGACACCCTTAAAGGTTAAGCATTTTATTAATCAAAGTCATGGATTAATAAATTAATTTAGGAGTAGATCTATTGTATTGAATTGTATTTAATATTGATTTAGATACTAAAATGTGTTACTATGATGACTTAGGGTCAAAATGATTAATTTAAAGACAACGAGATAATGTATGCTTGATAAGTTTACATTTATAATTTATGTATGATGAAATACTGATTAGAGTACTTAATGTTTTTTTTCTCTAGTAATTACACATAACAACGAGAGACTCGTTGGAAGCCGGATGGCCGAGCTGTTATAAATATTTAAATTATGCCTATAAATTATTTGTTTGTTGACTAATAACAATAATTTCTATAAAGTTGTATGATTAAAAGTAGTTGTATTTGCTGCGTGTGATTGGTCGAGGCTTTTGACAGTTGTCGACGACCAATCACAAGCAAGTATAATGGCGAGATTGTAATGAAACACAAGCTTAATTCGGTATGCCCGGCCATTCGCTTTTCGACATCGGTGCTAGTCACTTGCATTGTATTGTTGTTGTTTTGCTAACTGTACTGCTGTAACTATAGCAATAAAGCTGATCCTCAAAGTCTAAGGTGTCTTTTGTATTCAAAATCCTTGCTTCCGAGTGTTGAACCAGTGCGGTCCACATATATTACATAACCTTAGCTCTAATAGATAGATTGACCTAAAAGGCAAAGTAAAAGACAACAATAAGCATATAATTACAGGTCATAATCAAAAGTTCTCACAACTACAAAGAGACGGCCATCCAAATGATAAAACGTATGAAAGGACATTGAAATGATACGAAAACATTCCGTGAAAACAATCCTAAACATGTAACAGAATGGTAGGGATCGCATCCCCGGACAAGACCGGACAGGCGTCATTAGTCAGTTGAAGTCCTTTTAATGTTAGCCGAACTAAGGACAAAGCTGGATGTCAAAGAATTTTCTAATCATAATAAATCGGATTTACGTGAGTTTTGCGGTTTTATTGAAGCTCTGGGATGAGTCAACCTTTGATACTTTGAAGTTTGATGTCATTATGGTGGTATTTAATCTTGATTCCTATTCTTAAAGTTATAGGGGAGAGCGAGGAGGGTTGAAACAATTTTTACTTCAACTTATCCCAGTCAAGAAACCTATAGTACTACATACTATGTAGTACATTTTGTGAAATTGAGAAAATTGAAATTGAAATTGTCACAATTCTCCTCTGTCACATTTCTCCTCGGTCTCTTCTGTGGGTGTCCAGCTTATAGTACGGGATTTGTATCTATTATTGTCTTTTGCAATATTACTATTTTTCTTATGAACTTACATCGCTTTCATGTCTTCTCCCACCTTTATTACTCTTATAATTAAGGTTCAAAATCTATTGACATATATTTTCAAAACTCCATTTACCTAAAAGGTACATCAAACATCAAAAGCTAAATAATCCTAAGTAGATATTGTTAGACGCGCATTATTCGCCAGTTAAAGCCCAAGGTTCAAAGAACCATATCCCTTGAGACCGTCCAGGCTTTAAACAGACAGACATACTTGCATACATAATATATGGAGGTTCATATGACTGCATCTGAGAGCACGGCTACAGCTAAAATCATAAGCGAAGAGGTAGCCGTCTACCGTGTAACCTATTTAAGGGATGAAACTGGAACGGGCTGCCCTATAAAATATTTATGTGCCGAGGATAGTAGGGGCGAGGGGTTTGCTTAGTCGTACCACTGGGCCAGTAGTTTGGTCACTGTTTCAAATTTGAGATTAATTTTTGTTAAGTTTTGCTTGGAAGTTTATGATATATAATAAAAGTTACAAGTTTCGGATATTTTTTGTAAATACACAAAATAGGGTGTGTTTTTACGGGCCGGGGACTCATTAAATATTTATTTTTTAACATCTTCTCGGATAACTTTTTATAAAACATACCTGAATGAAAGTTTTAAAGCACTGTTTTGTTTTTTTCCAAAGTGTTTGTATATAGTATATAGACCCATAAGGGTCAATCCGAGCTGCAAAAGCCGCTCCCCTTTTCATTGTCCAGTGAGTGACACTACGTTTAATGAACGTTATCGAGAATATTAAAAAAAAAAAATTAGAAATCCTGCAATTTGATTTGTTGTTACATTAAATCTGATTAATAATGTATAAACTTTAATAAACGATTTATTTATTGAATACAGCCTGTGCCCTGCAGTTTTACCTTCATTCCAGAGGGATAATATGTAAGCCAAAGTTTTATCTAAATCTATTCAACCATTACGACGTAATCATCACACAAAAATTCACATTTTTCAGATTTTTAACGATATATTTCTTCGTCAAAGTCTTCATTACCTAGACTATATCTGAAAATAATTGCCATAGTCTGTCTGTCTGTCAGTTTTCAGCAATCTATATAACATAAAAAACGATAAAAGCCGTTTAAAATCACACTAAATATTTATGAGGTATTTGGTTACAGGCCAACAGGGTCGGTCCAAGTGATGACATTATAACACTCACTTCTATTCTATTATTCACAAGTCTTGAATAATCAAATCTCTGCTTGGCTAGTTTAAATATAATTTTGGTGTTACCAAACTGTACTGAGAGTTATATTTAAATGAGATTAAAATGTGTATTTTTTGGAGTCGGCAACGCGTGACTATTACGTCTGATGTTGCTTAAGGCTAAAGCTTTAAATACATTCAGGCATGCTGTATGCTTCAAATACATTGCATTAATTCTCAGTAATCTATAATAATATGTAATTTTTGAATTCACTTACGATTTGTCTCTCGAACGGAAAGTTTCATAATAAAATCATTTGCCGTGCCGTGCCATCTTTGTATACCTACAATGGTCCTTGTACGGATCCGGTAAAACATAAGCTCGGCATTCATGACTTGGACCACGTCCAAAGCTCAAGTGGGTACGGATTAGAATCAGAATCAGGGTTCCCAAGTGAATTTAAAAAAGTGTATAGTATTACTAAACTAAACACTTATTTTGTTTGCTGACAAATGTTGACTTTAGTTTTGAATGGGTTTTAATTCACCAGATTTATTAGTTAGACATATATCTATAAAATTATATCGTGACTGAGTGACAGACAACATACAACCATAGAGCCGTGTACTAAGAAATGATTTTTGGAAATACATCTCCTTAGGGGGTTAAAAAGGTATCGCTGATGGAAATCGCATGGATAAATCTCGATCGGGTTCATTTTAAACTACCAATAAAATTGAAATAATAAATGAAAGAACATATATACCAATTTATTACCCCTACATCCTGAAGCGAAAAAAAAACAAAGATGAGGTCTGAAAAATAATAAAAGGAGCTTGCCATTAATATAATGGTTTGTGTCCCCCTGTCACACCGCTACGTAACAATGCAACTCGCTCCAGATAATGAAATTCTCGGCCTGCGAAGCAACTATTGTTTAGTTATGGTTTTTGCTACTGACATTTTACTTGACCGAGATTTGTTGATGCATTTGTATACATTTTTTTCTTGTAATTGTTGTTGGCAATTGTTGTATGTTTATTGGTAATTATTTATTTTATAGGCTAAAGTACATACATATTATATTATAGGTTCATAAAGAAGACATTAAAAATTCTCCAATGTCAGCATTTGATTGAATTTTTACCTATTTAATATTATAAATGCGAAAGTAACTCCGTTTGTCTGTTTGTGACCTATTCTTGTTTTTTTTTTTTATACAATACTAAGTCGTTTAATAAGCATACGGCCTTCCTGATGGTGAGCGGTTACCATCAGGAAGGCTTCTTGCAACACAAGAAGCATCGCTCACGCGTTACCGACCTTTCCCCCCTCCCCAATGAGCTCTGGCGACCTTACTCACGCGCAGGAACACAACTTTACACAACATAAAGTTATTTGGCTGCGGTATTCTGTAAGGTGGAGGTACTTCCCCAGTCGAGCTGTTCTTTGAGCGAATAAACGCTATGCTCTACCTCTCTCAAATCTGACGTAACCTCTGAATGAACCGACTGCGATGAAATTTGCCACTCAGATAACTTTTGATATAGAAATGGAACATAGCTTTAGCGTATTTATATGTAGATTAGAAAACACGTTGAATCTATTTAATATATTTGACACAAAATTAATTGAACAAAACGAGTTAGTATTTCATTAGTTACTAATGATTATTTGAAGCTTGTTCAGGCTTATGTATTTAATCCTAAATGAATTTCATTTGCTATCAGAATTGACTTCTCATTACATATCAACATATATTTATAAATCCTTTGTCATCCCCGACTAATTACTGATCCCAATGGTTTACTGTTTAATAATGAGATGAGATGAGAATGAGATGTTTAATATTTTTTAGGGTTCCCTACCTGAAGGGTGCCAAACGGGACCCTATAATATTCCGCTGTCTGTCCGTCAGTTGGCTGTATCTCATGAACGGTAATAGGTAGACAGCTGAAATTTTCAGAAAATATGTATTTCTAATTCCGCTATAACAACATAAAATTAAAAAATAAAAGGGGGTCGCCCATACAAGAAACTTATTTTTTGTCGTTTTTATTTTCATAGTAAAGTTAAGTTAGTTAATATTGTACGGAACCCTCCCTATGGGAGTCCGACTCTCATTTTTTTATATCACTTTACAACCCGCCTGATGGTAAGCGGTTGCCATACCCTGTAAGCAGGGTACCACAAAATATATCAGCCACAATACTTTCAATCCAAAACACAGCTAAGGTGTGCTTTGACGATTTTCTTATTTATTACGTACTCCACTCTTAAGTTCTTTACAATGTCCCATTCGTTACACATGGGTGTAACCCTGTAACGACTCTTGTCCCCGTATTTTACGTCCAGCTGTCCCCATGGTTATGGGTCGTTTCGACCCCGTGTTGCGCCGATAAAAAATAACACCCTGTTGCAGAAACAGCGTGAAACATTGTTGAGGTGAGCTACTTTTTATTCCCACTGTGCGTTATTCATGATTTTGTTATAATATGAGTGTCAAGAGATGACCGGAATTTTTGCGTTTTGCAACAATATAATAAATATTTATTGACGTACACTTTTTTATATTTGAATGTTTTTTTTTTTTACTGTTTATAGGCCTGTGTTTGACTGCAATCTCACCATGGTAAGTGATGATGCCGCCGAAGGTGGTAAGCACACAAAGCCTAGAAGAAGGTCGGAATTTAACACACCGAAAGGTGCTTGGCGACAGATTTTCAACTTGAGGGTGGTAGCCAGCCAGACGGGAACCACAAAGTACCCTACCACCGTGCTATGGTTTCCTCACGATGTTTTCCTTCACCGAAAGCTCAAGCTCATAGTAGGATTCGAACCCGGGACCTTCGTCTCGGTATGCGACGTCACTACCACTGAGCTATCATCGCCTAAATCAAACTAACAAAATACGACGAAAAAATGCATTGAAATCTTTTGATACTTATCCTTTGACGTATTTTTAATCGACTTCAAAAAAAGTAGGAGGTTCTCAATTCGAATGTATTTTTTTTTTTATGTTTGTTACCTCATAACTCCGTCATTTATTAACCGATTTGGAAAATTCTTTTTTTATTTGAAAGAGTACGCTTCCCGCTTGGTCCCATTGTCATCAGATCAGGATTTGATTACTTCTTAGTGTACTTTGAAGTCGTTTTAAGGTTTTTGTAAAACAGTCCAATTATTATTGATCATAAAATGGTGTTTGTTGTTTAGAAACGTTTTCAAATCCAGATAAACATATACTCACATGTTTATAATTATTTTACTTTTGCCATAAGGGTATAATAGTCAGGCGGTTTACACCGTATAGTCTAGTCTTACTGTTATAATCGTTTCACAAAGTCTTCTGACTCAAATAAAATTAACAATTTGTCTTTTTGTTTACAGGTAAGTCGCAGACAACAAAGTAGCAGTAAGTTTGAGTGTGAGACTATTCGTTTATCTGCTAGAATTCAAACATGATTGTCCACAAGCCTCTGGCTAAATATTCCAAGCCACTCCACAATTTCGTCCAATCAAGCGATCAGTTTCAATTCTTAAGCAATCAAGCTTGCAGTAATGCGCACATGTTGTCGGGCGCCGGAGACCCGGAGTATTTTGTACCCCTGTGGCCAATATCGAGTCTGTGTACCCATCAGCGCAGCGGCGGGGTTGACATGACCCCTTTATTAACTTCTATATATTGAACTCTGATTTAACAGGGCTAGGCTTGGTCGAAATTGAATATTGCGTGGTTTGGTCAACTCGTTTTGTGGATGATAGTTTTTGGCGGGAACTGTGTTAAGTTTCCATTTGTATTTTTTTATAAGTCTACCATTTTTATGATATTGAGTACCGATTTCGTTAATTATTTCAATCTGCTTTAGATATATTTTACAGTATATAAATTCGCCCACTAATTATATAGTTTAAATTTTAAATGGCAGGTTAACCCTTCCAAAGATAGTTCCGCTTTCCATCACGATGCCACAGGTCCAAGCGACTGAATCAAGCCATGTAACTTGCACCCCATTCGTGCCGTGTCGTCACTGCCAAGTAATTGAGCGGCCGTGTACCCACGGGGGACTTGCTCGCTGATTGGTCGGCGCGGTCACGTGGTCTGCCCGTTTGATTACACCGCCAAATTAAATAAACCCAGACGGTAAATAAAGTACTGCCTGTATTAACTCTTTTCATTTCGACTGTGGTTTTTTTGACGTTTGTTAACCCTTGATGAAAAATTTGTTTCGAAAATATAAAAATGCGATAAAATTTCCTCTGAAATTTACATTTGTAATGTAATAAATAAATGTGGCTCTGTAAATTCTTTAACATTATTCAACCGTATCAAACGCTTAGATAAATACGTCACTTCCATGGCTCTATGATTATAATTATTTACTGCCAACGTCACTCTTATTCCCTAACACATAAAGTATATATCGCATATTTCCGATAGCACTAGATTTTTGTCGCACTTTGTACCGTACCAACCTGTGAAATTCATTTTCATGGCAATATTCCTTACTTACAATTTTGTTCTTACTGTAAAAAGAATAGAGATCATTTTCAATTGATAAAATTTTTGAAATAATATTATTGCAATATCAACCCGTAAATGACTGTTGTCACCTCTGATTGGCGAATAAAAATATAGGGGTGAAAAAGACCCCCCAGAAGTGTTATACTAATGGAATTTGAAAAGGGCAACTTTATTATTACAGTATTTTCTTTTTGTATGAAATTTGAGTATTATACAAATCAAATAATATTTATTCAGTTTAGGCCCTGGTAAGGTACTTATGAACGTTAAGTACCTAAAACTTAACGTTCATAAGTACCCGATTGAGTCTACCACCGGTTCGGAATACACTTAAGAGGCCGTATAAAAATTTTTGCCGATTTCGCTGATTTACGTGATTTTACGGTTAAAATACTGTATTACTATACGTTTTAAAGCATAACATGAAATACCATTTCAATTATTATCTAATGAACTTTTTGAATTTTATTATTTAATTTTGATTAATAGACCTCAAACTGGCGGCTGTTTTTGAATTTTTGTTATAAGAGGTTTATCACATATTTACGAATCGTTTTGATGTCTAAACGGTATGAAAAAATACAGTATATTGTTATGAAAGTCATCTATCTACAATAAACGGAGCACGTTTTACCAATTTAATATAATAATTTTGAGTTAAAAAATATTTAACTTAATAATTTTTTTGAGAAAATGGCCGAAGAATTGCTTTTGATTTCGGCTACTTAGAACTCTCGTTCATTAAAATTATAGCAACATAAATAAACTTCAGTTAATAAACAATCCATTTCCTGAAAAAAAAAAATAGTTTGGCAATAAAAAATCTTTTAAAAGAACCTAAATCTCACATTAAATAAAATAATAAAAATAAAGAGGCAGCGCATTCATTAGATCATAATTAAAATGACATTTTAGGTTGCGAATTAAAACTTGTAGAAATACAGTATTTTAACTGTAAAATCACGATTGTTAAATCACGTAAAACAGCAAAATAGGCAAAATTTTGTATACGGCCTCTTAAACTGAGAAGACTCCGGCAGATTTTCAGAATCATGCGTCTATTGGAATATTTTGTTTATAACCACCATTTAAGAACATCTACAATTTAAAAAAAGCTACCACAATGTAGTAATAACATCTTAACGCCTTATTTCACTCATTCCCCCTGCTACTTTAATTTCATTCGTTTTTGTAACCGTAAAGAGCTCGCGTGATCTTTGCAACACCGGAGGCGGCACAGGGGTACATTATGCAAATGGTCGTATTACACACGTTGAGGCTTCACCTCGACATTTATGTATAGCTCTTGATAGCGAGCAGGTAATGTAATCTGTTTTGTTAGGCGAGACCGCTTTTTGTATGTTTTTGTAAGGATGACTGATTTCAAAGGATTTTTTTTTGTATTTTTGACAATGAAGTTTCTCTTATTGGGGTTTGTAGAAATGATTTCCATTTTTGAGTCTTTTAACTTATTACTATTAATTCTTTATTTATTTTATGTCGGATTAAAATATCTTAAAAAATATAAAACAGTAAAAGTAATTGGTATCTTTTATTTTACTGAGATTAAAGTGATACTCATGCCTCATAAGGGCCTAAAGATTATAATGTATGTCGAAAATAATAAAGAAGTCCATTAATCCCGAGACCCGCCAAAGGTGCGCAAAAAAGAAAGTCTAAAGTACGTTAAGAGGTCTACATTATCCCGTAATACTTGAGGGTACGCTACAATGAAGTTCTTTGATACAGGCACCTATTTTGTGTTAAAACCTTTTCTTGAAAAGCTGTAATGTTAATATTCGGGTCTGGAGTAATTATGGTACCTACTCAGGTCTAAATGACCCCCATATGAAATGGAGGGTTAGGATGTTTGAATGAGGAATAGATTACCTTTTTTTTTATTAAAGTAAGCCCTGTTCTTATTACATTCTGCCTATTTTTTTAATCATTTATAGTTAGATATAAATGTTTATAAAGTACTAAATACAAAAAGTCGATTTAGAAATAATGACGTTTGCTCTTTTCAGTCTCGAAACAACCATTACGAGCGCATTTGCACCTTTTTGCCACCATTCACGTACTACAAAGGAAAAACTCCCCTAACGATCTAACAATAAAACTCAAATATACCGCAAATATTACTTTGTACAAATAGTACAAACTTATATTTGCTGCTGAGGTAAACAGAAATGTATCTTCGAATCATATTTATAAAGTTCATATGAAAAATGATAGTGTGGTTAAGTGATGTGCACTTACCGTCTCATTTCCTTCAGCACAGTTGTCTGTCTGTCTGTCTGTATGACAAATTACTCGGTACTTTAACGATTAATGGACGTGTGACGTAGTGGTGAATTTATGATGTTCACAAGATAATGGGGCTTGATTTATGTGTTTATGCTCAAATTACACATGTCTACGCAACTGTGTAAAGGCTTTTTATGACAATAAGGACCAATATTCTGTAAACAAGATTTATTTAATATGACATGATTCTTAGATGATGAAAAATAGACTGAACAATTTGTTCGTGGTTTCAGAGTATATGAATGTTTAGTTTGGTTTCAAAAATATACGTATACCACCTACACTATGAACTACATACTAATTATTCTAAAGGTTGGTATTAATTTTAAAAAAATATTCATCGCATAACAATCATTTATTGAAACAAAACTATCTGTCATCGGTGTAGGTATCGTCAGCCACAAGCGAAGAACTCGAACTGTCACTGTGGGTGCTGTCCCCGCTCATCTTGACCTTGTACTCGTAGAAGAAGGTCTCTCCATGATAGGGTCTTTTGATATGCGACTCGTTGGCGCACCGACCATTGTGGATCTTCACGAACACTAGGAACAACATACTCATAAGTTCACGTTGGTATTGTATAGCCATCTAAATGTCGCGATTCAAAGATGTCAGAACGTCGTTTACAAATCTGTTTGGACCTTTAGTTCCATAGCCAATTGTAAGGCGATGATAGCTCAGTGGTAAGTGAGTTAGGATCCTACAATGACCTTGAGCTTTTGGTGAAGGAAAATGAGGGAGGAAACCAAAGCACGGTGGTAGGGTACTTCGTAAAACCCGCTGGCCTGGCTAGCTCCCTCTAGTTGAAAATATTTTGCCAAGCAGATACCAATTCCATTCTTAGGCTTTGCGTGCTTACCACCTTCGACCACATCATCGTTGACAATGGTGAGATTATGGTCAAATATAGGCCAATATTTATAGTTTTTTTTTAAACTGAAGTAAGAAGTACATACTCGTCCCATCCTGACAGTTCCTGTAATACATCATACACGAGCTCTTGAACGATCTCCTGGCGCGCTGGTAGGCTCCACAAATCCATGGAATACTTGGGTCGCGCCATTTTTTCTTCATTTCAGGGCATGATTGGCATTTGCGGTGCCATTTCCTCCTGAAAATTTACAACGTGGCGAATGTGTAGATATTCCACCTCCGTAAGTGTGTTCTGTCGCTTGTAAAATGAGCAGTGTTCTGAGGAATTGTTTGACTTGATGTGCATGACTATCTTTGCACCTCTCGCATTTGACGGAGAGCCCATTGTCACACATTGGAACCAAAATGGTCTCCCGCTGTGCAGTTCCAAAGGAGCTTCCTACTGCGGACGCTCAGTTTGTTGAATTAACATCAAATAGCATTTATAAGTAAGAAATTTGGACAAATAAAAATCATTTATCCTTATTATAAATGTGTATGTTTGTTACTTAATTACACAGTAATGGCTGAACGGATTTAGATAAAACTTGACACATTGTGTAGATCATGTCCTGTAATGAAACTAGATTTAATAAAGAGTAGATCCTCAAGAACGATCGGTTAAAATCACGTTGTTCCGCAAGTTTAATTATAAAAATTACCATCCCCTTCGTTCTTTGCTTGATTTGGGCTCGTGTTTCTTTTTATGACTCCTCGAAGAGGAACTAGATGATAAACTTCCCTTCAATGAATCATCGTTGGAAGATTCTTCACTGGAACGGACTGAAATTGGAACTGTTCTTAGTGATTATATCAAGGTAACCGCTTCACACACGGCTATGTGATCACAAAGTAGCAAAAGAGCTTGTACTGTGGAAACTTGATAACTGATCCCCCCTTAACTTGTCCCCCGTGGTTCCCTCACGTTTACAGGTCTTATGTATAATTCCGACGTCCAAATGGAATATTTTCTACCACATTCTTCGAAATCTTTGACATACAAACAGATGGATAGATTCTTTCGTTTTAATGTTAATCATCTTCTAGTTTTTGTATTTCCCACCATCTACCGCCATGTTGTGGTCTAACAAGTCAATCCTGAGTATAAAAATGTAAACCTTTTCGTTCTCCACTGGATGATGACGTTGATCGAGATGCTCGTCTTCTAGTATTAACTAGTTTAAGAGCATTGTCTACATCTTTGACCGTTTGATTGAAAATAGCTGTTGATGTCATGTCCACTGAAATAACAGAAGTTTAGAAGACCTGCTCTGACTTCACATAGGCCACCAATGTGAAGTCAGGCCAAGTGACGTGAAAAGATAATGACCATAGTGTAATGACATGTTGGTTGTCTTGAATTTAATACACTTATGGAACCAAAAATTTGGTGTGAATTCTTTGAGTAATTTATTTCGAGCTGAAACTTTTTTTCGAGTCTATCCTGATGTATCTTTCCCCTTTTGGATAGATAGTCCCTTTCCATTACACGTTATACAGGGTGTTGTTTTGGTCGGCGACAAGCGACCAAAACAACACCCTGTGAGTGGTAGTACAAAAAATATCTTTCCCAAAAATGGACTTAATTCCATTAAATACTGTAAATGCGTTGAGAAATACTGTATTCAATTTGAAATAAAATTACCGCAAAGTATGGTCACTCGGCACGTGCACAGACTAGAGCTAGGCGCAAGCCGCACTCGCCCCACCCCTTTACTCCCTCGCACTCCCGTTGAGTATTACGTCTACACTTTAGCTTATTACATGATTTTCCAAATAACATTTTATTTATTTTTATTATTAAAAAAATAAAGTATTTTTTTATATTTTTTTAGCATCAGTATCATTTGTATTATCGACCCTGAGTCGCTCGTCGCTGACCAAAACAACACCCTGTATATTGAATATCTCCGTATACATTACGCTACTGACTTCTTTCATACAAACCATGATAGCTCGGCTCATGTACAATATAAAATATGAACCTTTGCCAGAAAACTAGAATCAATTTGTATTGCCTTTTTTGAATTAAGAATTAAGAATGGAGTGAATGCTGATATGACGGTTAGAAGAGCCGAATTCAAGAAGCATATATATTGCGCTGACCCCTTATAATTGGGAACAGTACCCTAGATTGACATTTGGTTACGCTAGGATTTAGCTAATCCTTATGTCAATCTCATACATTTTGTAGCGTTTCTATTCGCGCAAACGCAACGAAAAGCACTTTGTCTAGGGGCCCAGGGCAGACAGATGACAATTGTTTACAAAAATCCGAGGTGCCTAACTAATAATATAGTTTTTTTTTCTTAAATGTAATAATATGAACTCTAAGAAGACATATAATGTATGGATTATTCAATATTATATACTTACATATCACCAACATTACAATAATGTCTACGATCCATATTCGCACCATATTTCAGGTTTATTTCATGATATTACAAACGGTTCAACTGGCAATCATAAATACAATTCACGGTTGCAATTTATCGCTTTTCGATTTATGGATTTTGTAATGTACATTTTATTTTCGTTGCTTGTTTTATTTCCATAGTTGCTACATTATTAAATTTTGTATTTTTATAAGATTTATGACCTGTCTTGTATAATTTTTTTTTATATCATCGGAAAACCAGATGTTAAAGCCGAAATAATATATGTTTTTTAAATTGATAATCTAGAATTGGCTCTCAAGTGGCACCCAGCTAGTGTAGGTACTACAAAATACCTCCGTATATAGGTCGCATATTCAATTTCTTTGATATAGGTACAGTCAAGGTACAGTATATAGTAGTACCCAACTGATATGGCTTACCGATGTACCTGCGCAGAAGACACATTTTCAAAGCGCGGGAAACGCTATTGGTCGGCAGCTGCCGCCATGTTAGCGCGCGCCGTGCGGAGGGGCGTGACTTGCGAGTGAGACGGAACTAACAGCTGCTGTGTATTATGAACCGCATAGTAGTGATTTAAGGTTGATTGTAAGTTTTAAGCATTCTTTCGTTAGTCTTCGGGGCAATACTTTCTTTTCTGTGCGAACGAAGATTCACGACGCGCCTTATCAGTTGGTAATACTGTACCTATATTTGTCATCATATTAATTTACATTATTTACAATTTCTTTACATTTCATTACTCTCTCTTCTATATATTTCTGCAAAATAAACCTAATTACCTTAATAATAATTAAGTAATCACTTAATTACAAAACCTCTAACTTGATGATACGGCCACTCAATTAGCAGATACATCAATAATTAATTACATTAAACATCACATATCAACATAATTAAATGTAATTGCAAGCTGTGCCTTCAGCTGGCTGAACTAATATTCTGATAAGGTTATCAGTATTGTATACTGATACTGATTATTAAGTGTAATTTCAACTATAGAGTATTATAGCTGTGGTACTGACGTACAATGCCAAGACAAAGGTCCCGGGTTCGAATCATACAATGAGTTTGAGCGTTCGGTGAAGGAAAACAGGAGGGTAGTACAAAACACTGTGGTAGGATACCCATCTGGCTGGCTACCACCCTCTTGTTGAAAATCTGTCGCCGAGCACCTATCGGTGTGTTTCGACAGCTGCAATTGAGAGCCAGTTACTTCTAGGCTTTATGTGCTTACCACCTCGCCGTGGGTGAGGAATGTCCCAGGATATTTATTGTATTTACTTTACCTTTGAGTGGTTATGTTACTTTTGTCCCAGAAATACGAATGAAACCGCGGTGAACATCTAGTTATTTTATATTTTGACACCAGCATTTCAGACTGGCCCTCATATTGTGGAACATTCCGTCGATTTTGCCGTTCAATAATACATTGATGGTTTGGCACTCGCTAAGAGAGTGATAGTACTAGAGTCATCAATATATAAAAATACGTCCTCAACATCGAGCTTATAGAGCTGCATGTTCGAGTGCAAAATAAAACCATACAGTACGTATTTATAAAGCTCTTTATTATTTAACTCTGATTTAGACTTTGTAGACGTAAAACCAGTGTCTTCCATGGAACGTGTCGTTTTTGCAGCGGTGATTGTACAGTTTCAAAAACACTGTCAAAAATAAAATACAATTATTAGTTTTTGATGTGATTTTTCAATATTAAAATGTATATAAGTATATAATATCGAATGAATTTTCTGGAAAAAATTACTTTAGGTTTCTTTTCAAATGATGGTATCTGCAAATATGCAGCCTGTATTTATAAAACGGCAGATTAATAATTTGTCTTTTTATGTTTTACAAAAACCTTTTTCTTTTTTGGGGATGGAAAGTTTGCTCCGCTACAAGGAAGGATGTGATGGGCACAATCATTTGCCTCAACGAATTTATAACAAGTTTGGACATGCAAATAAGCCGCGTGTAATTGTTCCTTATTTGCTTTTTTATTACATTGTTTCAAAGGAATATTTTTGTTGTTTAAACAAAAAAAAACTTTGAAAATCAATTGCATATTTCTAGTTGAATGAAGATCTTTACCTAAAAAAATGTGTGTCTTAAAATGTATATACCTAATTGTTACAAATTGCTAAATTCGTCCCTATTGCGACTTTTATCCAAAATACACTTACTTGTCCCATCCTGGCAGTTCCTGTATCTCATCATACATTCACTCTTGAAGGTCCTTCGTGCGCGCTGGTATCCCGCACAGATCCAATTGATACCAATGTTACGATGGTTTTTGATCATATCGCGAGGACATGGATGGCAGTTTCGGTACAGCCTGGTCCTGAATCACAAGTTCTAGATATAATGCTTCTATTATAAGCTATAGGTACAAACAGAACTGTCATTGAGAAATATATGCTTATAGACACTTGCAATAGCACATCGCAACTAGTCAGTGATTTTACACTAAATTTGAACAGTAAGGACAAAATCAGTAGATCGTGTGTTCTTGATTTGGCCAATCAGAACGCAAGTGTCCTTGTCTTAGCCAATCAGAGTGTTGTCAAGTTATTACGCTTCTTTGGGTTAATTGTTCGATGCAATAGTACAATCACTCGGGTTGACTACCTTGAAAAATCTTTTCACCCATCTTTTAAGTTTGTTTCAATGTGAAATTGAAGAAAATCCTAGGTGGACCTATTATATATAGATTGGCGCACTTCAAATGCCTATGACTTTGGTTTCTTTGGTATAGAAGTTTCCTTACGGGTCTGAGCTAAAAGGTACGGACCACTGAGGAACCAAGGTAAATTATTAATTATTGGATTTTTCAAGATGATTTAGATCATATTTTGTTACGAAAGAAATATACTGCTTAATATAGCTTACGCTCGTCGACTTTCCGAAGTCTCTGCTGACGAAGCATCTGATGAAGACGATGAAGAGATGCTTTGCGATAGTGAAGGTGAACTGAAACCAAAGAAAGTTATCATAATATTGATGATATATTGAATGTATCATCCCAACTATAAAAAAATATTTTTACTTGGCTTAAGTGAAACAGACGAAATTTGCAGAACCTGGAGGGCTTGAACCATGGAAAAGAACACTGGTGAAACCACGAGGGACTCTTGACTAGTTATCTTGAGAGATCTTATAATTGACGGGCCGGTTGGCGTAGCTGATAATATACCCTCCCATATTATATAACGTCTTAGTTCGTGAGTTTAATTCCCACCCAGGCCAGGCATGTGTGTTCATAAACATATATGTTTATCCTGAGTCTGGGAGATACTTCTATTCGTAATTTTAGTATTATTTTACACGATCTGCTGCACCTGAAAGGCAGTTCCTTTCTAAGCTTTGTAGAGCACACTCGGTCACACCATCTCTCCTCACGGTGAGATTGTTTTTACAAGACTTACCTTTCATCATCAGTCACTTTACTGTCCATGTAACTATCTGAGTCTGTGTCTGTTGTGTAATCGTACCACTTCTGTCCTCTGTTTTCGGCATCACCAAATGCAGCTACGTTATTCAGCTCATCAATGTTCACCAGGCCTTTAGTGGCTGTTAGTTCATAGTCAGATGCTCTGTTGACGTGAGTAACTGAAAAGGTGATGAGGTTAAACCTTACTTGGCGTTTATGAAACTTCTCTCAGGATTACAATAAACAAACGTATAATGATTTTCTTTACTTATTTGCTTCTCGATCATTACTTCTTATATTTTTGTAGGTGTAGGTACAGTCGCGGTCTAAAAATGTTTACCATCTTACGATCTATAATCGCTTGCACATTTCTGTTTCATAAGGTTGACCGGAAAAAAAATGACTTTTGATAGGCGTGAACTGTGGTTTGACATGAAAAATAAGTAAGTAAGAATCGTAGTAAGAATTGAATTCTAATTGAATTCATACATATAAAGTTTGCAAATAAAAATCCGCCCTTTGCTGCAGCTTTGCCATTATTTTATTACCTTTGTATTTGTATTGAGATTTTTATTTGCTTACAAACGTCACAATATAATAAAAAAAATACATTTTAATAAATGAGTTTACATTATTCAAGAAGGCATTGACAGCCTTTTTGCTATGTTCGATACTTAAAAACATTTCACAATTTTAAAATGTCATATGTTTGTTGATATGACATATTAGACCTTATTGCGGATGGTATGAGATGGAATTGAGTTTGAAAAGTGATAAACATTTTCAGTCCCCGACTGTACATACTATAGTTTTTTAAATAAATTGTATCATAAGCCACTGATTCTAAATAAAAAAAGAAAATACAGACTGCATTCTGTCGTAGTAATAATATCGTCATGTTTCTTTACTTTTTATGTACTAGAAAAATATCTACAGGATGTCATTTGAGTATCCAAATCCAATATTTTGTTGTTAGGTCTATTATTGTATATTTTATGTGGATTTAGAAAAAAAGTTCTTTATGCATTTTACTATAGTTGGTTTTCTGCTTTCCGCAGCCAGCCACTACTCATCATCCGCTTAAGGTAAATATTCCATACAATTTTGATTCAAATTTTAACCACACTCATGCACTAACGTTTGTATTCATAGAAATTCATTAGAAACAGTAACTATTGGAAAATCTGAAATATGCGCATAGAATTACTCAAGTGCATTGCATAATAATATTCCTTTTGTAAATTATCATATTGTAATGAAACTCAAGCTTTAAACTAGATTCAAATAGCGGCAGTGGAAGTTTTTACGCTTATATATTAAGTTTGGGTTTATTACAATCTTCTTGTGAATCTGTTTATTCTGATACGCTGATTTCCGCGAGGAGCAATCTATTTTATCGCTATTATCTTCCATGAATACGCAGTATCACATTTTTAAAATTACTAGATTGACGAGTTTTGACCAAGAAATTTGAAATAGTCAAAACATTCAAAGGGTGCAAATTTGTATAAAATCTCTTACCATACACTAACAATGCCGCGACCTGCCAAATTAAAATAGCCATTTTATAACTACATCACAATATTGATTCAGTTCACAAAATAATAAATAAATAAAAAACCAGTAAACATTTCATTTTATTGCTTTTGTTGTTTTGAAATCATTTTATACACGTTTATGTTTACATTGTTTGTCAAATCCAATGCTTTTGCTACTTTATTTTATAATGCACATTCCATTTTCATTTATATGATTAATAGATTAGTACTTTTATTGAATTTATTATTCTCTTTATTCATGCATGTTTAGAAACTTCTAGATGTTTCTTTATTAATTTTTAATATTTTTTCTCCGTTGCCTATTACTATTTCGGGTATTCTAAACTAAGTAAGTTTGCAGCTGTATTTTGACAATTGATTTAGGGAATTTGGGACATTGAATTGAAGGTTAATAAAACTATGACATTACGATGCTCCTTTATATTTTAATCAAGTTTCGAACACCATATTTGCTCAGCACAACATAAACATATTCTTAAGTCCATTTTCTTCGCCATGTCTTCGGGTTCAAGTTCTGAAAGCATTGTTTCTCTTTAAACTATCTATTATCCTTGAAATACATACTAAAAATAAGTAATTTACTGTCAATTTGATTCATTGTTTCGTTTTAGCATCTATAAGATCAATATTATTTATTAACTCTACTTTAGTCTGATCAATTAGTAGAATACTTACAAAAAATATAGTTCGTTATCTTCTCTTTTCTTCTTCTTCTTCATTATCGGCTTGATCCTCTGGATCTCCTGTTACAAAAGTTGTATATCAATTATAAGGTTAAGAGATTAGTGGTAGTGTCGTAGAACTTTTGGAGTAGGAAAATATCGTGAAGAAACCATAGCACCCTCTTGTTGGTTACCCTCATCTACAAGCATCTACTGATGTGTTCCATCCTAGGCTTTGTGTGCTTTGATCTACATCATCACTTAGATCCGTATTTTAGAACGTCAATCAAAGCTCTATTTAGTTTTTAGTCGAGATTAAGACAATTGAATTTGGAACCTGGACCATTGATATAATGTTTATTTCCAATTAACACAATCTATTCTTGAGACATGACTTGAGTTTTGTTTCTCATTTTGTAGACCTTAGTAAGATTGTGGTCGACCCACAAACCAATGAACAGTCATGTTAATGTGTATTATTCTTTAAGAAGTTTTTATTTTTAACGTTGATATTAATTATTAAATAAATAGATATTTTATTCAAACAAGTATTAGAACGAGTTATCTTTAAACCAATAACTCGTTCTAATACTTGTTTGAATTTTCAATAGTAACTCGATTTGTAAGAATTGTGAAGTTCATTCCAGAATCTTATGTACACGGAAAAGTCCCAATAAGTGAAGATAGGAGCTTCAAAACGAGGGGATCCAGGGAAATTTAAAAGAATTTACATGAGCCCCGCACAACATCTGCTCTCGTAATATATTTTTAATTTATGTCCCAAAAGTTGTCTTGCTGCTGCCTTGTATTTTTAGGTATAGATATGTTATAGAGCAGGCATACATTTTGATTTTTTTATATCATTGGCATAGTAAGTTAATAGGCTACTTTTTACTAAAAACTAATTAGTCCGCCATTTACATTATCAAAAAATATTAGACACGTATTTTTTCTTTGGTCAATTAAACAAAAAAATACAAAGATATCGTGTGTTGAAGTTCCGCGTGGCGTCACGGTGTGGTATACTTTTTAGTAACAAGTGACGTCACGAGCTCCCACTCCCGAACTTGTCGCGCTTTATCTTCGTCAATTGTTAATGATTTAGTAAAGCAAAAAATACGTGTCCAATATTTTTTGATAATCTAACTAACGGACTATTCAGAATTATTATATTTTTACCCAGGCAACATCCCTATTAATCAACATTTGGGATAATATACTAATATAAAAAATATTGATAATACTCACCAGATTTATTTCTTCCTCCAGATACCGCCGAAGCCTGGGCTTGTGCACCTAATAATAAAATATTACTTAATACTGTTTTTTTAATCTCCATCCAACGATATACACCCTCTAATCGCCTGATTAGAGGGTGTATATCTTATGGGTACGCGCGGTCCACCCTAAACTACATCTTTGCGGGATTGCGGTCAAGCGCAAACCCATAAAATAAAATAAAACTAAATATATAAAAATAGCACTTTTGTTAACTAACCTAAATCAGAAATAGGTTTATGAATTTGTGAGACAAAACTATCAGGTGTTCTTTCAATGACAAGTATTCGGTTCCCCTGATGGTAAGTAGTCACCGGCGCATGAACGTTAGCATTACCGAGTATTATTAAAGTTGGGAACTTACTTGAACCACCCTGAGCTTGTGCTTGCGCATTCGAACTCCCACCAAATCCTCTTCCAGGCTGATATAACGGAGCTATTTCATAACTTGGCCTGGAATAAAGGCCTGAGTACAGCAACGATGCTGGTATTCCAGCTGAGTTATAACCAGTATTATCTTGAGGCATGTAACCGTAGTTATTTTTACTTGAGAGGCCTGACTGAGCATTTGCTGAAGCATCAGCTTGGCTCGAACCTTGGACTGAAGCTAAACCATCAGCATTCGCGCTTGAACCGTCTCCATTCGTGTTTGCTACGGCCTCTGCTGATGATGAACCACCAGGTGTATATCCTGGTGAACCTCTATTGCCTGAGTATCCGTTATAATACTCAGGGTAGTTATAATAACCACTACCATAATAACCAGGAGAGTTATGACCTAAAAGGTTAAATCCCTGGTAGTAACTCGGCGGGTTCATGTTATAACCAGCTTGTGAGTTTGCCAGTGCTTGAGCTTCTGCTGCTGATATTCCTTGTATTTGATATTGGCCTGATTGACCTCCTGGTCTCATTTGTGATACTCCTTGTCCACCTGGTCTTATCTGATTTCCATACTGGCCGACTATTTGTCCAGGTTGAGGGCCTTGGTCGACTTGAGACTGTGCCGAGGCTATAGCTTCTGCTAAAGATTGACTAGCTCCTGGTCTTAGCTGATTTCCTTGTGGTACTAAACCATGAACTGGATGGTTGTCTCCTGGCCTGTGAAGGTGACCTTGTGGTCCTAGAATATATTCAGGTTGCCCGCTAACACCACTTGGCTGGTTTACTTGTGACTGTGCTGAAGCTATAGCCTCGGCTATTGATTGACCTCCTGTTGGTATGTGTCCTTGCAGCCCTAAAATATCATCCATATGATTTTCTCCCGGCCTATAACGATGCTCAAACGGTACGAGCGAAGTTTCGGGCACAAGGCCCCCTGGTCCTTGGTTTCCTTGCGGTCCCAACACATATTCTGGCTGGTTGTTCTGTGATATTGCTATTGCTTCAGCGGATGCTTGGTTCTGAGATACGCTTCCGGGTATGACATTAAAACCACCGCCAGATAAGACTTTCGATGGAAGAAGGTTACCAGATGGAATAAAGTTGGAATTAGATTGTGCAATAGCCGATGCATGTGATTCTGCGCCGCCTATAAGTCCACCTGAAAACAAACGTTTCTATGAAAAACGAACAAATAAGCAAATAATTTGGTTATGCTTAAACTTGACCGTACTAAAAAATTTCCATTAAAAGAAACCTCACTAAAACTCGATAACCATTTAAACAACAGTCAAAAAAAGATACAGATAACATAAACGCGATGTCCGGTGGCGTGATGTTCGAAACACAATCGCATTCAGGGGTGAACGAATTCTGCAAACGACCTAACTCAAATACACGTAGGAGTTAGCCTCAATCATGACAACATCATGATAGCAGTTTTCTCTCGATTGTTACGATTGCCTATTGATTGAGCCAACAAAAAGATCCCTTAAAATTCCCCCTTCATTGCCTGCGAAATTGGACTCGCCTGATATGTTGGGTATAACAGCACCTGGGACAACTTCAGTTTTTATATTTGTCAATTCGGAGTCGTGTTGCTCTGCTAATAAAAATTTACTTTATACCATTCCAGGGGACGTATAAAGGTTAATGGTTTCCAAGTGTTGTGTTAACACTGACGTGAAATGAACGCGTTTGTAGGTCTAATCAAATTGTCGTTTATCTTGAATATGGCAGTTTCCTATGATTGACTAAGGCTCTCAGAGCATGCTCTCTTGATTGATAATGCTGACTATCATGATATATCTGTTGAATATTGATATCCCCTAAATAATATTACAACAAATATACTTACAATTAATATCACAGCGCAATGTCTAACATGCCAGTCTGCGGTTCAATTGCAATTTATCATCAATTCAATTAATATTCGCATATATAAGTATCAGAAAATTGACCGCTTTATTAAGAGAGAAGAACAGTTGTTATCATATTCATCATTTCTCTTACTGAATTTTTTATTTATTCTAGTATTTTCTGGCCATCTTTCTTAGTTTTGTTTTTTAAGATGAAAACTTTGATAAAAAAACTAAACTAAGTGTAGGAGTTGCTGCCCAGCTGAATACAGATACGTAGGGGCATGGCTAGCGTTTAATTACCAGAACACATAAATAAAATATTTAGCTGCAGCAAATATACAGGAAGGAAAATGAAGAATACGATTGGCTGAAAAAATTACTATGCTTCTGAAGTTAATACAGCAAAATTATCGTTCAACTCACCATATGGAAGTGGAGATACTGTCACTGTAATTTTATAAACGTGAAAATTATTGATAAAGATATATTAACCACTTATTAATATTAATATTTCGTAATCTGTATCGTTACCTGGATCCACCTCGAAACCTGGAACAATAGTAAAGTGGAATTCAATAATAAAACATTTTTAAAACTTTTCAATGATATAATTATGACTTATTACAAAGAAATAGTATAAATACTTACAGCAAGACTTCTTGTTATAGCAGTTGACCTCAATGGTGATAAGACCAACGGAGAAGGATTCAGAGCATACGCAGAGCTGGCATTCATCCCATGGATGCTGGAAGGGCTGATTGGGTTGGTAGGGACGACAGGATTCGTCTATAGCGATGACAAAGAAATAAGAATTGAGACATGAAATGGTATGGCTATAACATTCATGAAAGTTGCCAAACTACATAACTTGGTAACTATGGCTTATTCATACTTAATTACTTAATTCATACTGAATTACCAAAAAGACAAATTCAGCAAAAAGATTATAAATCAACATGAGACGTCAGAATTCAGATGCAAACACGTTTAATGGCACCGCCGTTTAATGAACTGCAAACAATGTGAATAAATTAATTATTTACGTAGCAATACATTACTTACGAGGAGATGGGCCTGGCAGAGGGCCCGGAGCAGGCGGGGCGGGGGTGGTCACAGGGCCTGGAAATATAATTAATGTACTGAATATACTCGTGAAATGTTTACTTCTGCTGAGGAAGGTTGCAGTTTGTCCGACATAGGGCCCTGCTTGTAAAGACAATCTACTACATTTCATTAGGGTAATGCTTTCTTTATTTGTTGGTCTTCTTATCATGGATTTTTGTAAACATTTGAATTCTTTTGTATTTAATTGCGTAACCTTTTTTGATTCGGGTTCCAGTGAAAAAATTCTTCATGAAATCCCAGGCACTATTCCTAGCATTATAAGAATATTTCATGATACTTACGTGCCGTTGTTGTGACAATATACGGTTCTGTTATAGGATTAGCAGTTGAAGAAGGTAGAGTAAACGGTTGAGGGTCTGAAAGAGATAGATTATATTATGTGATCATTTCTTTTCAGTAAATTTCTTGAGAAGTAAATAGTCGATTTAATTTACAAGTAATTTTGTGGAGAACAATTTGATGTAACATGTTGAAAAATGAACGTGAGTCACTTTTCAAAATTAATTTTCATACCACCATATGGAGTTGGAGATGTAATCACTGTAATTTAATAAACGTTAATAAACTATTGACAATGATCTATTCGCCCCTTATATTGGGTAAAGAATCGAATCTACTGCGATTCCAATGCCAGGGGAAATCCCAGCCGATAATAGAAATGGCCTTAGACTTTTAAGGTTTACGATGATGATGAACATGAGGTACTTACCACAGATAGGATTAGGGTAGCATGATATTTGTTCTTCAGGGATTCCATATTCAGATAAGCTCACGGAACATTTGCAAAGCTTGCAAGGATCGGCTGGGTACGGGAAGAATACGTTTTGTGGAAACTTCTTGCAGAGGGGAACTGTTAAAAAAGCATTGATTAATAAGAGTAAATTAGCTTATAATTTTGATACTAAAGGTATATCCATTTAAAAGTCGCCTTTATTATACAAAAATGCACGAAATACACTCACCGGCTCGAAATTTCATACAAAAGAGGTGTTTTTACCAAAGATTTTCTCTACTTTGATGTTGAGCTAAGACATTGTATTCTGCATAATTTTAAAGATATATAATAAATAACAGCTTTTGGAAAATTCAATAGAATTTACTGTGCCATTTCTCGTATACCCCAAAAAATTCAATATTTATGTATGGACTTTTATGAAGATTAAAATTAAAAATGTATCACCTCAAATGGCAAAAATTAACGCTTCTATATTTAAAATTACAACACCGTCTGTAAACTGGCTCTTTTAGATTTGAGACGATGTCAAATACAGTGCAAAAAGCTAATATAGTAGTGCAAATCTTTGCTGAAAACACCGCTTTTGTATGAAATTTCGAGCTTGGGCCAGATTCAATGCCAATGAGTTTATTTTTAGCAGTTTTAGGAGAAAACTTTATGGTAATCATATTTACTTTTTTTTGGTTTTTTGTTATACTGATCCAACTAATTTCAGAAATATGAGTTATTCAAGATTTGGCAAAGCACTTACGTGGTCTTGGCTTGTCGTCGGGAATTGGTGCTGGAATAATAAAGATTGAGGGTTGATTTAATGGAACAAGTAAAAAGCGGTTGAATACTTCAAAGAATGAAGAAAATCTTACCTAATGTGGTAACATCTGGGGGTACAACTGAAAGCAAAAAAATACCGCTCGTTAGGGATTTTGAAGAATTGTATTTTAATGATAAAAAATTATACGCAACTGATATTATTCGTTTAACCTAGTTTATAATAATATTATATTGATATACTTGAAAAGGTCACCGACATTTTAAGACTTCGAACTTTTAGCGTTGGGTTTGAAGGCCAAATATTTTTTTTATAATGCATTTTTTATTCATCAAAATGTTAATACTCTGGATTTACCTCTTCTATTCACTGTTAGTCCATCAATTCTAAAAGAATATTTACCACACTGTGGATTCTCCTGGCACTGGATCTGAACATCAGGCTGTCCAAATACTGAGACGGATTCCGTACAGATACAAATCTGACAAGGATGAAGCGGATTCTGGAATGCTACCCCACTTGGTAACGGGCTGCATGTGACTGTGAAAAAACAAGATTATAAACAAATTAAAAACAAAGGGAAGTTTATTTAGTTTTATTAAACAACAGTAAAACGATAATAGTTATAGCACCAGAGCACCACTAACCACTATTGTCTTATAGTTCAGAAAGTCTAGTATGATGATTAAATTAGAAAAGAAATATACGATACTCGACAAACATTTGCCACTAATAACGCATGTATCGCCTATTAAATTATTGTTCTCTTACCTTGAGGTGGTGTCGGCGGTGGTAAAGTTATTGGCGGTGTGGGTGGAGGCGATGCCGGTGGTGGTGGTGGTGGTGGTGGTGGCCTTGGTGCCTCAGTCACTGGATTCGGATTCTGGCATCCAGAACAACTGGCACAAACCGGACTCAACGCTCTAGATCCGTAGATTGCAATACAGGCACACACGTAGCATTCTTCATTCGTCCAAATGTAATGAAGCTCACCAATTCTCGAACAAACCACTACGCTCTCTGCTCCTGGAAGATTAATTATATTAGCAACGATAAAATGGTTTTGTTTTATATTTTAATTAAAGGTTGCCTGATAGAGATCACTTTTGTTGATAATGCCGTCCATTGTAACACTTTCTTTTTTAAGTTATTATAATTTTTTTTCATGTGGTGTAACAATAAATGCGTTATCTATCTACCTATTCATCCAAAAGAGTTTTTAACTTACCAGGAATATTGTACGGTTGAATGTACTCATGTTGTAGAACTGGTCTATAGTTCAGATCTGTGGAAAATATTTTTCATATATTTAGGAAACCATAAACATAATTTGACGATAAGAAAAATGCAAATATTGCAAGCAACAGTGAAGAGTCAAATATAAAAAAGCTAATACTTACTGCCAGTCCTAACTGCATGAGCTATAGCTTCAGCATGTGATTGTCCTCCCGATGTAGCATCAGCATTTGCTTCAGCGTAAACATTTGATCCAATTCCAGGAACCATTGGAGAACCAGGCCCATAAGGTACATTAATTCCTTGCCCAAAATGTCTATCCCCAATTATTGCTTCTGCAAGAGCATGAGCTGAACTAGACCCAGAGCTATACAATGGATCCGGATATAAATATTCTGGTGAATATAGATTACTTCTATCTCCACTTGATAGCTCTGCTTGAGTTTGCGCTGAAGCGGAACTAGATCCCGAACCATAAGGAGAAACTAGAGATCCTGGTGAAAAGGAGCTTAATCCGGGATTTAGCCCTTGTTCGTTCAGACTTCCTCCACTGACTGCCCCTGCTTGTGCTTGAGCGAAATTTATTCCTGAGTGAGTTGGAGATTGGGGATATAAGGACTCCGTCAAATATGGACTTATACTAGGGTTCACTTTTTGATTCCGAATTCTTCCGTTTGGCGGCTCTGCATATGCTTGCGCAGAAGCTGAACTAGATCCCAAGTCATAAGGGGATGCAGGATATAAGGAACCTGGTGAATACGGATTCAATCCAGGATTAAATCCCTGTCCATTTTGTCCTCCTCCACTAATTGCCTCAGCTTGAGCTTGAGCTGAATAAGAACCTAAGCCAGATGGAGAAACAGGATCTAAAGGTACTGGAAAATAAGAATTTAAACCAGAGTTTGATCCTTTGCTGACTTGACCTCCCGCTCCACTAAAAGCTTCGGCTAGTGCTTGAGCGGATGCTGAACTAGATCCCGAGCCATCAGGTGATACATAAGGATTTAAACCGGGGTTTACTGCCTGACCACTAGGGCCTCCTCCTCCACCAGATGCTTCTGCTAGAGCTTGAGCTAAAGCATAATTAGATCCTGCACCATAAGGAGCTGCTGGATATAAAGATCCTGGTGAATAAGGGTTCAATCCTTGCCCGCCATAACTTCCTGCGCCAGTAATTTCCTCTGCTTGAGCCTGTGCGGAACTGGATCCTGAGCTAGATGAAGAGGCAGGATATAAAGGTCCTGGTAAATAAGGATTTAAACCAGAGTTTGATCCTTGGTCGCCTTGACCTCCTACTCCACTTGAAGCTTCGGCTAGTGCTTGAGCTGACGCTGAACTAGATCCCGGACCATAAGGTGATGAATAAGGATTTAAACCGGGGTTTACTGCCTGACCACTAGGGCCTCCTCCTCCACTAGATGCTTCTGCTATAGCTTGAGCTAAAGCGAAATTAGATTCTGCACCATAAGGAGCTGCTGGATATAATGATCCTGGTGAATAAGGGTTCAATCCTTGTCCACCGAGACTTCCACCACCACTTGAAGCTTGTGCTTGAGCTGATGCTGAACTTGATCCAGTACCATACAGAGATGGATATGAAGATCCTGGATAATATGGATTATATCCTGGATATTCATTTCGGCCTCCACTAGATGCTTCAGCATGGGCCTGAGCATGTGCTGCACTTACGCCTGATCTTTCGTCATCTAATTCGCTATATAAGTTGGTATCGTCTTTGGCATTTAATTCTGCATCATAATCTGAAGATTCACCGCTTCGTCTTATATTTAATTGGTCGACAGCTTCCTCTGGTAATGCATCTAGGTGAAACAAAAATGCGACAGTTAGGATATGAAGAAGAATTCTAGTAAGAAGAATTCTTAAAGTGATTTCTCATGGATCACACTGATACGCCATAATTCTGCAAGCGAGCTTACATGGCTAACCGCATACAAATATAAATTGGTATCTCTTATTTTGAGACCCACGTTTTGGGGCCCAATTTTAAGAGTGGTGTATTACGCTATGAATTCGCTTGTGAAATTGTCGCACTTATGCGTCCTATTTTACAAGCTTTATTGCTCTTACTATATTATATGTATCACAGTTCACAGTTAATAAATGTTCCTAAATATTCTTTCCTTAATTCATAACAGTATGTTTTAGTCGTTATTTATTATTAATTTTTATATGATTCCATTTTTCCAGTATAATCAAAATCAAAAAGTCATTTATTAATTTGAAACGGCCAAGCCACATATTTTGACTACGGTGTGTAGAGTTTGTGAAGTTATAAGCTGGGCTCTACATGAGATCTGATAAAATTTTGACAGTGCGAGCCATATGGTCTCGTATTAGCAACATTTTACATGAAAATATTTTTGGTAGGATTATTATTATAATTAACAATACCTAGACTGGAAATGAATTCATTCCAGCCAGCAGTGGTCAAAATAATAAAATTCACTTTGTGTTTTCAAAAAAGAAGAAACCTCAACCCCAATACTTTTTGTATGATTGTATGTATGAGATGTAAAATGAATAAATATTTGACGTGACAATACTTTGGATTCCTAAGCTTAACATTATTATTTGTTTTTAAATAACCTTAGATTTATAAATCAATTACTTACCTTGTACAAGATCTGGTGAATTAACTACGTCTTGGGTCCGTATTACTGATAGGAAAGCTAGGAAGCAAAGTAAGCTTCCTGCTATAGTTCCCTTCATTAGTTCCTCTAGGTGAGACCAGTTTCAGTAGAGAAGATGTTGATAAATCTCAAGACACAATAGAATCAGGTATCGCAATCACTTCTTTTATAGAAAATCAACAACAATCCATGAAAATCGATTGAAATTTTGATAATGTCTGTGTTACATGATTGATTATAGTGTTCGACTCTAATTCGATTGGCGTGAAAATTTGATTCGATATATTGTGTACAGATGTCACATCTGTGATTTGATTAATTGAATATTTTGTTGATAAGATTGAATTTGTGTTGTATGTTGTTGTCGAACTAGAATTATTGTAAAAGTTACTGTGCTTTGATGAACAAAATTAAATTAAAAGTAGAAATAAAGAGCGTTTTCTACATAGTCCTAAAATATTTTTTTTGTCGTCTGGCAATCATGTGTGTATGATAAAGTTATGAAGCCATTTAATTAAGGGCTAATTCTTTATCGAAGGCATTGTTTTTGAAAACTTAGTATACATATATATTACCACTATTGGCTCCATCATCACTTGTAATGGTAAGATTGTTATCTAACAAAATCCTGGTTCATAATATAATCTAATACTATTGTTGCACATGACATTATTCAAAAGAGATTAGAAATAAGTATATACATATAATTATTTTTGCAATTATTTAGTTGCTCAGTTTATCATCATTGGTCAATAACCTATATCAGTCTGTTGATTGCAAATCTACAATTTGTTTTAAGTTTTTTTTTATGTTGTGGTCATTCTTTTTTTTCTTCAAATGGTAAGGATTATAAAATGAAAATCAAAACATATCCCACTAAATGCCTTTATTTGTAGAAGAGTGAAGCGTGCTTGTCGAATTTTATAATGCTCAACGTGATATATTAAAACTAAATTAAATCGAGTCCATTTTTCTTGTCATTTCTTTGTTAGAGATCATTTTGACGGGTTGATGATGTCCTGAAAGTAAGAAGGAGTTATTAGTTTCGGTGTCGCAAGACAAGTTTCCTGAGATAATAATTTTGTCATGCATGACTATTATTATTACTAGTGGACCAAAAAGAGATCGAAAATCACAATCACAAAAAGAAAAAAAAAATACTGCACTTATTCTCCATATAAACTATGCCACATCTCATACTCGTCCGCCTCTTCCGTTCGTGCAAAATGCATAAAATGGTTTACAAAGATTTATCTTCACGTAAGGTTTATATATTGGAATTAGCTTCTGCAGTTTGCTCAAAGTTATGTTGACTTTTATTATTAAATAGAAGCTTCACTTACAGAGTCTTGCTTATTCTTGATCATCAGCTGGAGCGTCGCTACGACCCCACGGTAAACCTAATCCTGCTGCTTGAGCTTGGGCTTGAGCCTGAGCTTGAGCCAAGGCGTCGGAACCTCCCCATCCTCCTGTTAGACCTGCGGCTTGAGCTTGGGCCTGAGCCTGAGCCATGGCATCGGAACCTCCCCATCCTCCTGTTAAACCAGCAGCTTGAGCTTGGGCCTGAGCTTGAGCCTGAGCCATGGCGTCGGAACCTCCCCATCCTCCTGTTAGACCTGCGGCTTGAGCTTGAGCTTGAGCCTGAGCCTGAGCCATGGCGTCGGAACCTCCCCATCCTCCTGTTAAACCTGCGGCTTGAGCTTGGGCCTGAGCCTGAGCCTGAGCCATGGCGTCGGAACCTCCCCAACCTCCGGTTAAACCTGCGGCTTGAGCTTGGGCCTGAGCCTGAGCTTGAGCCATGGCGTCGGAACCTCCCCATCCTCCTGCTAAACCTGCAGCTTGAGCTTGGGCCTGAGCCTGAGCTTGAGCCATGGCGTCGGAACCTCCCCATCCTCCTGCTAAACCTGCAGCTTGAGCTTGGGCCTGAGCCTGAGCCTGAGCCATGGCGTCGGAACCTCCCCATCCTCCTGTTAGACCTGCGGTTTGAGCTTGAGCTTGAGCCTGAGCCTGAGCCATGGCGTCGGAACCTCCCCATCCTCCTGTTAGACCTGCGGCTTGAGCTTGAGCTTGAGCCTGAGCTTGAGCCATGGCGTCGGAACCTCCCCATCCTCCGGTTAAACCAGCAGCTTGAGCTTGGGCCTGAGCCTGAGCTTGAGCCATAGCGTCGGAACCTCCCCATCCTCCTGTTAAACCAGCAGCTTGAGCTTGGGCCTGAGCCTGAGCTTGAGCCATAGCGTCGGAACCTCCCCATCCTCCTGTTAAACCTGCAGCTTGAGCTTGGGCTTGAGCTTGAGCCTGAGCTAGGGCGTTGGAACCTCCCCATCCTCCTGTTAAACCTGCGGCTTGAGCTTGGGCCTGAGCCTGAGCTTGAGCTATGGCGTCAGATCCTCCCCATCCACCACCTCCTGCGGCTTGAGTTTGGGCTTGAGCTTGAGCCTGAGCCAAGGCGTCAGATCCTCCCCAACCTCCCAAACCGGAAGTCTGGGCGTTAGCTAGGGCATTAGCTGCGGCATTAGAGTAGCCTCCTCCAAGTCCACCGTAACTTCCAGTATTGGCATTAGCTACAGCGTCAGCTGCTGCGTTAGAATATCCACTTCCAAGTCCGCCGTAGGCACCGGTGTTAGCGTTAGCTAATGCGTTGGCTGCTGCATTAGAATAGCCTCCACCTAGTCCACCGTAAGCACCTGTATTAGCTACGGCATTTGCCAGAGCACTTGCATCGCTGCCACCAAGACCGCCATAGGCACCAGTGTTTGCGTTAGCTATTGCGTTGGCTGCTGCGTTAGAATAGCCTCCACCTAGTCCACCGTAGGCACCTGTATTAGCTACGGCATTTGCCAGAGCACTTGCGTCGCTGCCACCAAGACCGCCATAAGCACCAGTGTTTGCGTTAGCTAATGCGTTAGCTGCTGCATTTGAGTATCCTCCGCCAAGACCGCCATAAGCGCCAGTATTAGCATTGGCGCTGGCATCAGCTGCTGCATTAGAATATCCACCTCCAAGTCCGCCGTAGGCACCGGTATTAGCTACAGCATTTGCTAGAGCACTCGCGTCACTGCCTCCTAGTCCGCCATAAGCACCAGTGTTTGCGTTTGCTAATGCGTTCGCTGCTGCATTTGAGTATCCTCCGCCAAGACCGCCATAAGCGCCAGTGTTTGCGTTAGCTAACGCGTTGGCTGCTGCATTTGAGTATCCTCCGCCAAGACCGCCATAAGCGCCAGTGTTAGCATTGGCGCTGGCATCAGCTGCTGCATTAGAATATCCACCTCCAAGTCCGCCGTAGGCACCAGTATTAGCTATCGCGTTTGCTAGAGCACTTGCATCACTGCCACCGATTCCACCATAACCGCCAGCGTTTGCGTTGGCTAAAGCGTTGGCTACTGCGTTAGAATAGCCTCCTCCGTTAGCGTTGGCTGCAGCATTGGCAATAGCAGATGCTGATGCTCCCGATCCTCCAATCACTAAAATAATTCATTTTTCGTTAGTTTTATTTTTGCAACGTATTACTTATGTATATATATGAATGAATTTATATCCAAACTGAAACTTACGTATCGGGTCAATTGGTGGTATTGGGCCTGGACCTGTAATCATAATTGAGGTTTTTTTTTTTTTACTCTTTATAGGTCTGTGTTTGACCGCAATCTCACCATGGTAAGTGATGATGCGGCCGAAGATGGTAAGCACACAAAGCCTAGAAGGAACTGGCTCTCAAGTGCAGCTATCGGAACACACGGAAAGGTGCTTGGCGACAGATTTCAACATGAGGGTGGTAGCCAGCCAGGCGGGTACTACAAAGTACCCTACCACCGTGCTATGGTTTCCTCACGATGTTTTCCTTCACCGAAAGCTCAAGCTCATTGTAGGATTCGAACCCGGGACCTTCATCTCGGTATCCGACGTCACTACCACTGAGCTATCATCGCCTTAAAAAAAAATATTAAAATTAAAAGCGAACATTAATAAATAATATAATTAACTATTGTTACTTATATTATTACTGACTATAGAATTATATCATTGTCAATGATTTAGAGTAAACCGTAGATTATTTAAATATCAAAATTAAGGTAAATCCACAGCAAAACCAAAAACTACGACACCGTTCCTAGGTAACATTTTAGGAATCCTTGCTTTCTTGTTGAAAAATTCTTATAATCTCAAACTCACCGCAAATGGGATCAACATTGGATTCGAGGTACACGTAGTTGAACTTGACCTTGCAAGTCAGGATGTGGCATGGGTCGCCGGGGACCTTGAATGGCACCAACGGAGCTTTGCCTCTGCAGATCGGTGCTGTGAAGGAGAATCAAATTGAAAAAAATCTTCTCAAAATCATATATCAGCCATGGAATGTACAGCTGGGCAATTATTGCCAAAAATCTTTTTGAATAACGCCTGCGTTGTAGAATCTGCACTGAACCCGAGTGGTCTATGGTCCTAAACCCATCATCGTTTCCTAATTGCTTTGTTGATCGAAGCCTAATTGTATATTCATCTAAAGCTGACAATAATCTAAATACATTTTTTTTACTCGTTTCATCATATTTATCTGTTTTTAATGTTAATATATTGCTGTCTGATGCTTGGTAAGGTCAGAAGAGTCCACGAATCTCGCTTTGTCAAACTTTGGGTAAAAGCATGGTTCTATGAGTTTTCAACAGTGTGGGCTAAATTATTATGAATAATGTCTGTAATTTTTCAATTACGAGATATATTTCCATAAATTTTTCATCTAAACTCTGACAGTTTAATACATCGATACTTACAGACATAGATGATTATTGGTACTGGATAGTATTTTGTATCTGAAAAATATTGTCAACATAACATTAATTCATAAGTTCAGATTAAAGTAACAAACAAAATAGCAATAATTCTTACCGCTGTACGGTACGGGTACTGGAATCAAGCGATCCTTGCCAGGAATCGTAATGTACCGGTTCACCGGTACCGGTATGCGAATGGGGGGTGACGGTACAGGTATCGGTATGGGGATTTTTCTTACCGGTCCGGGGACGATATCGTGTACTGCGTAGGGTACTTTGACGATCTGCGGTGGGGACGGTACAGGGTAGGGACGGTTAACTGGGTACGGGATGGGTATTCTCTTCTCCACCGGGACGGGGACGCGCACAGATGGGCCACGGATATAGATCTTTTCCGGGGGTGTTGGTACTGGTACAGGAACATAAATATTTTTACCAGGGACTGGTACCGGTACAGGGTAAGGACGTGGTGGACCGGGTATCACAATCGGTGGCGGACCTGAAAAATAATATCGAAATATAACAACTATTAGTTGATCAGTAAATTACAAAATTTCAAAAAATACGGTATACTTACTACATTAGATTACATATTTATATTTCAACTATAAATTGCCCAGATTTTACAAGACTAGGGTTCAAGCCTTATACAGAGAGGTTAGGGCCATAGTACCATGCGGGCCTAGTGCGGGCCGAAGAAATAATCGTTTTAGGGCAATTTTATCTAACGGTACTCACATAAAGGTACTGGGGATGGGGACGGTATAGGCCGAGGCACCGGCATCGGGAACGGCGAAAACGGTATCGGCGACTGGCCGGGAACAGGTATCGGCGACGGAACTGGGCCTGTACACAAACGAAATAACGATTAATAAATACTGATATCGAAAGATAAATATAAAAATATATATTTTTTACGGTAAGACCTACCAAAAATTTCTGAAAATAATTTAAATGTATAATTGAGTAGCAAAAAATTTCTGTTCTGGTTTTTATTAGTAAGGTATAATACTATTATTTTACGACTCATTTTAATTCGCATCGACAGGAGTGTAATATTTTCATCTTAATTGTCAACTTTTTATTTGGGAAAAAACTGTGAAATCGTAAAAACATATCTGCTTCCTAATCTTTTACTTACTTGCCCATTGAAATAATTAGAAATTAAATGAAATGGTTTATATAATATGATTTACCTGGTATAGGAACTATACCTGAAAAAATTAAAAATTGATTTTATTTTTATATTTTTTTTATCTCGTCAAAAAATAAAATAAGGTGTCGAAAATCATGCCTGAATATATAAAATGTTTGTCATTTTTGTTTAACTTTTACCGGTAATAATGCCATGGGCCGTGATTAATAAATTTATTTGAGTCACGTCAATTTTCAGAATTATTCATGATTAAAATTAATAACAAAATTATTTTTTGTTTTACCTGGCTGTGGCATTGGTTCTGAAAGTTTCCAATTTTTATAATACTTGCCTATATGAAAAATTATTTAAACTGTTATGGTATGAAATACCAGCACAGTCGCAGCACAGTACCAGCACAGTCGCAGGGAAACTATGGACAAGAATTGCCAGACACAGACAGGAATGAAAAAACTTGGAGGAGGCTTTTACCGCTTCTGACGGTCCTTACACTAATAACAATACACTAACAAAAAATATATAAAAACTAACATACTAATACATTAACAATAAAATAAAATTAAATACATTTCATAACTATTTTTTATGTATTAAATAACTTTTACTTTTTAATTGATCTGTGTGTAAGGAATTTAAATAAAAGCTTTTTATTTATTATTTTATGGTATGAAATACCATTAATTGATACGTACCTGGTATGGGCGGTATCGGGAACGGTACCACACCAGGGTATATTGGACCTGTAAAAATAACAACATTTTAATTACCACCAAATACACCTCTGCCGTTAAATCAACTTTAATAAGGCATAGTGTGCGAGCAACCGTACATGACGCATTTTATTTCATATAGATAATTTCTGTGTATCGCAAACACTATGCCAAGCTTGCATTTTAGTGAAACTATTATATTAATACAATTAAATATGTCAGTGTCGCTACGGCACTCGTATGAGGTGGTTTTATTTATCACTTCCGGGAGCCGCCTCCCATCGTCATCATCATGTAGCAAAACATCATCAATGTAAGGCAAACATTCCACAATATCATCCCCGAATGTAGGGTTTACGCTCCTACATATAAAATCTGTGTAATTTGGACCCTTTCTTATTGGTCGGATCTGATCTAAGAAAGGATTGCCAAGTGTGCAAGGTGCAGTTCTGTTGCTTGTTTCTACTGCTAAATTTCTTAGGAAATATCAAGTGCTACTTGCAACTTTTCAGAAAAATATACCAAAATCTACAGTCAAGTATATATCTTTAAATAGAAAATCTGCTTATGG